>JAESVK010065352.1:129635-140399 GCA_017140935.1 Hamamelis virginiana
TCACTGTGGCATTTCCGCATAGGGGTAACCCTGTGTGGGGTGTTACAGGGTAACCCTGTGTGGGGTGTTACAATTTGATAAGTCCTAACAATAAGGGCTTCATTAATAAGGCCCTTTTAAACTTTTGTTTATAAGGTCTGTAATTTTAAATTACGTAATTAAAATTGGAGTTTAAATACCTGCAAGACTGCAATAAAAGTAAATTTACGAAATTTAATAAGTTGGCTATGTTCAAAGAAAAGAATAATATATAATGTCAAATCTAGAATGCGTATCAATTCTAAATTCATATAAAAGTATATATATATATATATATATATATATATATATATATATATATATATATAAGTTGACAAAATTTTGAATACTTTCACACCTTCCAGATTTTCATGCCATGCAGGCATGCATTATATCTTCGGGCTAGTAAGCAGTTGTGCAATTTACAATGGCACTAGACAAAACAATTCGATCATCATAGATTAATAAAAATTACGATCTTACCAAATTTAGAGAATCCCAACACAACAACCAGCACAAATCATAGAAAAATGTATTTTAATTTCCACATAAGAAAACTCATAATTTTTCAAAAGCCCTTAAATTAACAACAAGAGATGAAGGAGAAAAAAAAAAGTGAAATTTAATTAGGATCCGTTTGTGTTAATTTTTCTTAAAATCATTTTTGGAGCTCAAAATTCTACCTGATCGATCTAAGAGATGAATTGACCATTACTTCTAAATAAGTTGAGGGGTCGGTGATTGAAATTAAGATTGGCAAAATTTTCACGCTCAAAGTAATTGTGGCAAAAATTAGGGGACCCCAACTTTGAACATATGAAAATTTGAATATGTAAAGATATGCATTAATAGAAATGTGATATGTGAACAGATAATTTTCTAAAAGTAATTTTAAAAAAAATTAACACAAATGAACCCTTATAAAAATTTTCTAAAAATCAAAATTATATTTGTTACCATAATTGTCTTGTCCTCTTCTTGTTAGCAATTCCATTAGCCAGCACTGCGGTCCTCTACATCATTTCCAATAATTCTCCTTACCTACCCTTGCTTTCTTTTTAAATATTTGGACCGCACTTTTACATGTGCCTTTTAATACAGTTAATGACTTGATTGTGAAATTTCATAAAGTAGAATAATTGATTATATTTTATAAAAACAAGGTTTTTAAATGTTACTTCTTTCGTGGAGTCTATTACTCATAAGATTGACCTAATTGGATAATTTGTATTTAAAAATGAATCAAATTGAAGACCTGAATACCCTATTGGAAATTAAAAGAATTGTTAGATATTGATTTACATGTCTTAAGTTTTTATTAGAAAAAAATAAAAAATAAAATTTTATTTTGTCTTGCACAAAAGGAAGTTGTATTAGTAAACCCAACCCTATTGTTCTTAGTCAAAAGCCATTAATAATTGCCTGTTGTCTTTTTCAATAAAGGAGAAATTAAGCTGAGTTTGGTGCACTTGATTGTGCCCTAACGTGCAAAATCACTTTCACTTGGCAAAAATGAGAAACATAAAGATACATTTTGCAATACTTTAGGAAATGCTAATGGTAAGAAAACATTGACTCTAGCTTGCCTTTAATAGTAGTAGAATACTCTCTTAGTCCTGCATATACAATTCACATTTCTTTTGTTGACTATATAATTTTTTTTTATTTGGGACAGAGGGAGTAACTCTCTTCAATTTAGGATAAAATTGAAATGCTAAAATGATTATTGCTTCATGACAAAATTTTAACAATCTTCCTTATATCAAATGATATAGCGTTGTCATGTTAAAGTGATATGCATGAGTGACTAAAGTGAAATATCACATTAACTGTAGTTGAAGTGATAGCTTTTGAACATTTTACACATACGTTATCTGTTATAGAGAAGCGAATTGGATGTTGGTTTTTTTTTATTATTATTTTTTCAAATGATAGAAATCCTATCTTTGTTTCAAATTCTTCAATGTATTATTAAATTCTAAGAAACTTTCATTCATTCTCCCTTTTTGTTCTTTCTAGTGCATTTGACCAACTTGGAACGGTTATTTCGAAAAACCAACCATTGGATTTGATGTTCCACTTATACTTATCATGAATGTAAAAAATCACATTGATCCGATGGTCGGTTTTTGCAATTTTGAAAAAAAAAATATAAACAATAATGAAAAAACTGTAAAAAAACCGTCACAGTCTATTTTTTTTTTTTTTTAAAACCGATCGTTAGATCAATGTGATTTTTTGCATTCATGATACTTTTAAGTAGAGCATCAAATCCAACGGTCGATTTCTCAAAATAGTTGTTTCAAATTCATCAGATGCGTTAGGAAGACAAAAAGATGGACGAATAGAATTGTCATAAATTCTATCTTTATTTTAAAAATTTTAAATATTAATAAATAGATATTAATATATTTTTATATGCTCAAATTACTTTATTTTTAAATTTAAAAATACATACTACCATATCAGTATATTATCTAGCTCATCCACATGGCTACTTTTGTTTTTTGTTTTTTGTTTTTTTTTTTGTTTTTTTTGGTTTTGGGGAGCAACATCCATGTGGCTAATAAAAAATATGGATAAAAATGAAAATGCATGGACAAGGCCGAAACCACACAAAATAAGATAGAGACAATAAACGCCAATAATTGCACCCCGACCCATCAAATATAGCTAATAGCTGCCATTGAGCCAAAAGTTAGCCGCCTCACAGAAAGAGGGTTCTGACTTCTAACGAGAGAGAGAGAGGGAGAGGCGGCGACGAACTCGATCCAGCAGCGGTGAAGGATCATCAAAAACGGTCATGATTCGTCGAAGACGATTACTCTTCTCCCAGAAGACCCAAAAGCTCTAACCTGATCCAGAACCGGTGAAGATCAAACACCGTAAGATCAAACACCCATCAAATATAGCAGCTAAACCATGGATGCTCCGTCGCCACCTCTCCGCCGCACAAACTCCATCGCCACATCAGTAATCCCCACAAAGCTCGACCTTCCAACAAAGTCCAAAAGCTGCAGTTTCCCCTTGCCAAACAGCAGAGTCTCCAGTGTGGATTTTGAGTTACTCTCGCTCAAATCCGAATCCTACACCTCCCTCAAAGACCTCCTCCCCTCCTCCCCTGCCGCCATCAACTCTCCCACCTCCGCCTCCGGTGCCGGACAATTCTCAGGCTACGAGATATCCATCCGCAACCGCCTCGTCAAGCAGGCCGCATGGGCCTACCTCCAGCCCATGTCCACCTCCCCCGCCTCCTCCGGCCGCCACTTTTTCCGGCGCATTTGGGTCAGATTATCCGGCGACTATATCAATAATCCGGTCAGCGCTTGTCTCGGCTTCATCAACCGCCACGTCATTCCCAGTATAGCCCGAGCTTTCGATCGGTTGCTCCAGGCCATTCGGGTCCGGACTCGATAAACACCGTAACAGTAACGGTAACGCTATAAGACTTCTATTCTGTTTTCTTTCTGTATGTGCACACGTTTTTCATGTGGTATGGAAGACAAAATTGCAAATCTTGTAAACAGAAAAGCTAAGGAGATTAAAAAAAAAAATCAAATGAATTTGCTAATAGCTGAAAAGAATTTTTTAGTTGTTTTTTGTTTTTTTTTTTGGGAATTTACTATGTACAATTTTTGCATCGGTTATTGTTATTGACTCATTGGTGTGGACTGGAGCGCCTAAGCCGTTGACGAGCCAAGTGCAGCGTTTCTTTGAGACGGGTTTCGGGTATAGCTGTTGAGCCGGGGTTGGTAACCGGGTCCGTCGCGGATGCTTCATGGGTGTGAATATGTTGAGTTTGGCTGTCAGACTGAACTTTTACAAAGTTGGATTTGGGTGATTGGGAAATAGCACTGTTAACAGTGGTCGTTGGTGGAGGTGCATTTGGATGATTCTGATCACCATTCTGCAAGGTTGGTTCAGCCCATTAAAATATAGTGTCAGTTTGGAGTAAGTGATATGTGGTGAGAGTAAAAAAAAAATAGTAGTGATATATAACCAAAAGAACAAAAAATTATTTTGAATACCCATTTTTGTTTGTATGGTTGTGTAATTGTGTATATGGCTAATTATGATGAAGCATTAAAGCTGATTCGGAATGTCACTGGTTCCGAATCAGTGATTGGACTCATCTCAGTGGTTATGTTTTTATGTTTGTCAAACTAAACTCCTAAAACGCCAATTTAAAACCCTAATGAAATAAATACAAATACAAAGAACGACACCCCAATTATCTTTCAAGATTATTCCCTACAACAGTAAGAAAGTTACAATACAAGACCATACAATACTAAAAGTAATCTTATGCGCTATATTAATAAACGTGTCAGCTGTTCTATTAGCTTTGTTTATGAGTACGAGTAGAATAAATGTTAGCAAAGTTTGTGCCAGATAATGTTTGTCCAGAGTAGTTATAATTTACATTTGCGGCTGGCAAAATCAGTCCATACCCATTTATCACCCAAATTCATTTAGTATTAATGGGTATGAGTTGGTACATTTTAATAAATGAGTTATAATTGGACTACCCAATTAAATTCATTTATAATTGGTTTCTGAGAAAACTGACTGTGAAAAAATGATAATATTTTAAAGAACAAAAAAGTCACAGTTTTTCACAGTAAGTTTTCTCAGAAACCAACCGTCGGATCACTGTGATTTTTGGCAGGCATGACATACATGATTGTGGTATCTAATCTAACAGTCAGTTTTCTAAATTTGCACCGCAATTGGCTCTACAAGAGTGCACTTGATACATCTTATATTAGCACTTCTGATATACATATAAAGGATGTTTATATAATGTGCACCTTATCCAAAGTGGCTTGTATATGGACAAATGTAAACCAGATTTTGAAAAACCGACCGTTAGATTAGATACACTTATGAATTCCATGTTGGCCAAAAATTACAGTGATCTAATGGTTAGTTTCTAACAAATTTCACTGTAAAAAATTGTAACAAATTCAATTTTCATGGTCGCAAAAACAGATCGATTATTTTTATCACGCTTATTTGTTCAGGTTAAGACCATGAAGTAGGCAATTGTTTGCGCATGTTGTACTGCTTATATTACTCACTAATGAATAATCAACTAGTTTGATGTTGATCCTCTATTGGATATCCATGGTACTCTCAAACTATTTTGATGTCCTTATGCTTAAATTGGACATCCGAATATATCATTAGATGTGTAATTGCTTTTGGCATCATTCTTTTCTCAATTTGGTGCAAAAAATAGGCCAAATGTTTACAGAGAAAACTAAGGAAAATATAAAAGACCTCAGATTCTAAAATCTATTATATGTTTTGAATTTTGCATATAATATGTGTTCACTAACAGGAAATTTAAGGTTTTTTTTTTTTTTTAATGTTCAACATTTAATTAAAAGATAATATGATTATTTTTACTACCTAAACTATGTGTTCTAATAATTTTTTTTTATTGTTTTTCAAGTGAAGGATAATATGAAATTATACTCTATTTGTTTCTAGATAAGATTTGTACATAGAATATGGGGGATAGAGAGAGAGAGAGAGAGAGTTGTTATTCGTTATATTCTTACAACATACTTGTTTGTTAAATGCATTTTTTTTTTTTTTTGGGTGTTGGTGTTAGTTTGTGTTTGTATAGAGAGGAGAGAAAAGAAAAAAAAGAAAGATTTTTTTTTTTAAGGGTCGACCCATGATATAGGGATTTGTGTAGCAGGTTGACTCATAATATTTGGGTATGGGTATAAATGGATCAAGACATGATACTACTTAAATGGATAATGTATATTTTAGACCCAACCCATATGAACCCAATTAACACCCATCCATTTACCTACTGCTGTTTGTGCAGGCAATGGTCGTTGTAATAAATTTAATAGAAATTGTATGTACTTATGTATTTAATGCCTAGTTCTTTGTCCTCGTGCTCATGGAACCAATAATTCTCGCTCCGGCCTCCAATTTTGTGATGTGGGTGCGAAGCTACATTTAGTGTGACGATATAGAAAGTATGAGCCATATCCGCAGATAGAGGAAAAATACAAATTGCGACAACGAAAGGAGATTTTACCTCAGTGCCATTCTTGGACGCCTTTGCAGACTGAGCAGCCAAGAACTGAAGAATTTGGACGAATGTTGTCTGCCCCAATTTTGTGCAGTTTTCCCAGTAGAAAATGGCCAAGTCCCAGGCCCTTGCCCTCAACTCAAGCAACTTCCGGTCAATATCGGTTTCATGTTTTGCAACATAAGGCCGCAAAAAAGTTTCGTAGACATAGCAAGTTCCCTACATTAAGCAAAGATTTCTTCCATTATATTATCAGAGGCCTAAATTTGATGAATATAAACCCCACCTCTACCTTCTAATTGTCTGCTCTTACCTTTGTTTTTGGATACCATAAGTATATAAAGATTGCTAGCTTCAACTCTCCATACATGGGCAACCTTCAGCAATGCCAGGAATTCACATAATTAGAGAAATGGATATCCTTAAGCATCTATGAAAAAATATATAAAATTCTCTTCATACCATGACACGAATATATCCCCTACTCTCTCAAAGACGGTCAAAATTGCGACAATTATCCTGCAAAATTCATCACAAATCGACATTTAATTCATGGATTAGAAGACCTGGCTAATAAAATTACGAAAGCTGATGAAAACCCCTGATAAAGCTGATGAAAACCCCTGATAATGCACATGTTAAATGAAGATGGATGACATATATATATATATAACTAGATGGTAATGGTGAGATGGATTGGGGGAATGTAATCTGTTGTATTTATTCAATGGGGAAATATAGTAATCCATTAGTTAATTTCGAGCAATCTTGGCAAATCAACATTGATCACGATTGTAGTGAGTCTCTAGCTCTAGAGACATCTCAAAAAAACAAAAAAAAAAAAAAAAAAAAAAAATTATCGTAATGACTGGCCTTAAAGAGATACTTCATTCTCATCATTATAAATCCATTCTCTCTGTATCTTCAGTCCATATACAAAAATGTGATGAATTGGATAACTAGCAACATCAAATGAAGTTAAATGTTTCTTCTTGATTATGTGCAAAGAAATTTTTTTTTTTCCCCATTAATATGTTGTCAGCCTAAGTCCTAATTATCTCTTTAACATTCCTGGCAGTTTGTATCATTTGAATATACCCAACGATTTCAACCTACTCCTGTCCCAAAGCTCCTAATATTAAAAAATGATTCACTTATATTTTTATGTGCTTGAATTCAAAAATTTTCAAAAAATAAAAAATAAAAAATAAAAATAAAGGCAATGAAACAAATCGACCATCAACTAATCTTTCTAATATTGAAGGTTGTAAATTCTCATTGCATTCATACCTCACACCCTTGGTCCTATGCGCTTGCGCTGAGACCAATTAATGGTAACTTTCTCCATATTTTGACTAATGATCCTACGGAGTTTAGACTTTAGAACTCCAATTATGGGTAACTTTCTCCATATTTTGACTAATGATGTCTGAGGGCATAATTAATTAGTTTACTTTTAAAACCCATAATTGATTAAAATTGATTGCCGAGGTTAATTACTATCAATCAATCACAGTAATGCCATGTGAAAGGATAAAGTTCGAAAAATTAAATTTTCCAAGATTGAAAATCCTTCCAAAACGTTCTATACAAAAAATAAAATATTAAATGAAGCTTATATGTAAACAATGCTACATTCAAATTCAACCATTGAACCAATTAAAGCACCTAAATATGAAAATAATGCTTCTTCTTTTAGTTCTTACCAGTATTGACACCAGAACCGGAGCTCTTCGATCTCAACTCTATTCTTTTCCACCGTTTTATAGCATTCAAATGCAGGATATGCATATCCAAGAAGCATCCTGCCACAATCATACATAAAACATATAACATGAATTTGAAAGAACAAATCTGAAGAGAAAAAAAAAAAAAAAACAGAGAAATCATTGATGACATACACAAGCCCTCTGGTGATGAAATCTCCCAACATTTTCAATCCCTTCAAATCAAACCAGAAACTTCTCATCATTCAATCATTTCGACGTTCACAAAATCAATATCAAATTCATTAAAACAATCGATTCCAAATCTCAAATCATGAGAAATTAAAATTTAAGAAACGTAAATTAATTAATCAGACCTGTTATAGCGAAAAACGAGCGCGAAAATTTAAGGAAGAAAACACGCAGAAAAAAAATGAAGAAATGTTGATTCAACGGTTTCAAAGCCTGCGTTTGGAAATGAAAAAGTAATCAGGAACGGTGAATAAAGAAAGATAAAAATCATATGAAAATCAATGGCGTATGAAATTCTAATTAGAAGAAATGGTGTTGTAATTAACCTTGAGGAGAAGGAAGGATCTCTGGTTCTGTGAAAGATGCGTCTTTAGAGAGAGAGAGAGAGAGAAATTCACAGAAACTTGAGATCAGAGGAAGTTATTTCCCGTAACAGATTTATATATACAGTTAGTGCGTGTATATATATATATGCGGAGTATATAATATATAATTATATATATATAATAATAGATAAATAGTTGAAAAATTGAAGAGTAGCGATTGGGTGAGAGAGGTAGATTGGAGGGAGGGGATTTCTTGCCATGGACGTTTCCCAATTATTTTTCACGTATTTTTCAGTGAAGGGATTTCTTGGGATTCTTCCAACGTGTTTACCGTTTGGCAGTTATATGTTCTGGTTTGGGCATTTTCGTCATTTGGTTTAATTCAAAGGTAAAATGGAGGAATGGGACCGCTTTCAAGTTTCAAGCGCATAAGACCTGCCCAAAAAGAGAAAGAAGACCGTGTCAAACTGTCAAAGACATTGTCAAAGTTTGATCATGAATGCTAGTCCTATGTTCTGGAATGGGTATTTTTGTAATTTGGTCTCATTTCATTTTTTTTTTTTTTGAAAAATGGTTAGTGTACCAAATTTTATACCAAAATTTTTAAACCAAATGATGTGCCAGAAAAATATTGTTTTGATTTTTGTGTATTTTTTATTGCACAAAAATCAAGACTGTATTATTCTGACACATCATTTGGTTTAAAAATTTTGGTCTAAGATTTGGTCCATCTAGCATTATTATTTTTTATTTAATTTAAATTCCCAAATCAATGGAAGTATGAAACCCGTAAATGAATATTTATGTATTTTTATATATTTATAAAAAAATTTCTAAATACATGTCATTAAGCAAAATGTCATCTATGAAATAGAGTAATGAGACCAATTTTAAGCATTTAAAAAGAACAACTTGCCAAAGAAAATGTCAAAATTTGATCATACATGGTTTTATTTTTTGTTTTTTGTTTATTGATAAATCATTTTAAAAGTATTTTCTTTTATTTTTTCTCTTTCTTTTCAAAAATAAAAATAAATAAATAAAATCTTACTAAACAGGGACCAACTTTTCTCAATTAATTTGTCATATATTTAACTAATTAAAAAAGGAAAAAAGGTGTAGTAGCCAAATGCCCAAAAATGACTTCTCCTATAATATATATCTTCGGATAAAGAAGTTGGCAGTAGGGAGGCTTTAGCTTTGACGGCCTCATATGGAGTGGAAAAGGGTACGTGGGAGTGGAAGGTGATGCTTTGCACGTCATTAATCACATGTTTCAAAAGAAAAAGGCAGTCGTTGGAGTTCATGTTTTTCATTGTATATTCAAAAGAAAAAGGCAGTCGTTTGTTGATTTCGATTGTAATGAGATGCTCTGTATCAATTTTACGTTGCTCACTTATTCCTTAGTTCTACATTTTCATATTAATTTAATTTTTTTTTAGATTAATGATATTTTTGTACCTGAAAATTGAGGAAAATACCAATATGATTTCTAAATTTTAGTTTTGTTTGATTTAGTTTATGAATTTAAAAGTTGCACCAACATAGGAGATTGACTGATGGAATCAACGTTTTGTCAGTTAAATGTCATGTGAGGTCACACAATTGTCTATTTGTCAGCCATGTGGGTTAGACGTGATAACCACGTAAATTTGAAGTTGCTTAAGTTGGTTGATTAATGACATTTTAGTATCTTAAGTTAGTTGATTAATGGCAACTTAAGCCACATCAAATCCATATGGTTGCTACGTCAAACCCACGTGGTTGCCATGTAGACAACCACGTAACATTTAACTCAAAGAATGTTGGTTCCATCAGTTAATGTCCTACATTGGTATAACTTTTAAAATCCATGGACTAAATCGAGCAAAACTAAAGTTTAGGGACCACATTGGTATTTTCCTTAAAGTTCAGGGTACAAAAAGGTCATTAATCTTTTTTTTTTTAGTCGTTCTATATAAGAACTCAATAAAAAAGAATTCTAGACTTTCAACCAATCATCCGACGGGTTTGGATTTGTTGTTGATCTGACAAGTTATGTTGATCACCGTTGGATGGCTGACACGTATGTAAAAAAGGGGATCTAATGGCTCACATAAGAAAAACTCAAATATGATGTGTTTTGAATCACTTGTCAGATCTATGAGTCTTTCTTATGTGGGCCATTGGATCTCTTTTTTTGCATATGTATCGGCCATCCAACGGTGATCAACAAGTGTTGATCACCTATCAAATCAACAGCAAATCCAAACTTTCATCCGATATACTGAGTGAAAATGCAACTAGAATTCTTGACTTTTAATTCTTGGCATAGGATGTGCTGCTGTAACACCCCACACAGGGTTACCCCTATGCGTAAATGCCACAGTGACATAAAACACCAAGCGCTTATCTTTTGAGTAAT
>JAESVK010065352.1:160399-184925 GCA_017140935.1 Hamamelis virginiana
AAAAAAACTTCTCTAATGCAGAAAATCTTATGAGGCCATTGCTGTCTGTATCCCCTGTTTCTGTTACAGGTAATCAAAACCCATACCAATGTCTATTTTTTTTATCTCAATTTCTGATATATGCATCACTTGATTTAATTTCTGATAAATGCATCACTTGATTTAATTTCTGATATATGCATCACTTGATTTAACAACTGTATGTATTATATTATTGTTTTGGTCAAATCATCTGTATAACGTTTTTAGGAAAGTCTATAGGGCCAAAATGCACAAGCAGGGAGATGGGTTAAGAGAATTTGCTTTCACAAGGCAGAACCCATGTCAGTTTTCGATTATGCAACGTGTCCAGGTAGTTAATTAGTTATCTTCTGTTGTAAAATCCCGTTGATCAAAAGGGCATAACTGACATTGTAAAATCATGTTGACGTAATTTTTAACTATAGTACGATTTATTTTATTTTATGAATGTATGAATGTATGAATGTAATACATAACTGATGCTCTTCTTCACATTAGATTCAACTCCATCCTCGGTGATGTTTTCAGTGATGTTTCCACTTGTCTAGAGGATTTGTTTTTATCTTTTGCGTGGTTAAATTTATCCATGTATCTAGTAGCTTTAGATGACTTTCCCCAATATTTTTACAGAAATTTGATTCTTCCATCATCAACACTAAAAAAATAGGCATGCCTGCATGCACATGCTTGTGTTTATGTTGAATTTATTCTTGTATTAATTTTTGTATTGTATTTTTTTTACAGTACCATATTATGAGGAATGCGCTCCTTATGGCAATGACAGTTTAAAAGGGTAAAATATTTTCATTCACAATATTTATGTATGAAGGATGAAAATTAGGATGGAATAATTATACTAATAACTTTCTTGGATGGTTTGGAGCAAATGGATTCCTCTTCTATTTATAGGCATCAAAGAATAATCTAGAGACTTTCTAGTATGTACAAAACCTAAAACATTCTACAAGCTATAAATATTTACAAGGTTCTAGAACATTCCAGCCACAAGCCACAAGCCATAAGGTATATGTATAAAGGGCTTCCCTTCCCTTCCATAGAAGCTTCTAGAGTGTCCCAAGCTCTAGAAAGCTCCTGAACCTTCTACCATTATCCACAAGTGTGTGGAATAGTGTGGTCTTCTCTAGAATTCTCCAGGAACATTTTGCTCCCATAAGAAATTTTTAGAAAATTCTAGAGAATCCTTTGGGATTGTTTCATAATGCAATCTAAATCTTGAGTTGGAATCTCAAGGCATGTTTTTCTTTTAGGGGGTGTTTGGTTGGGTGTAAAGTGCTATGTAATGTAATCTCATATTACATTACATAGCTTAAATCATGTTTGACACGTTATGGAACGGATGTAATCCACTTTACGGGTGTAATCTATCATGAAGAAAGGCTGTAAAATGGATTGCAGACTTCAACCAATGTATTATGAGTAATGTAATGTAATCTACTTTACAGTCAATTAAATTACATGGCTATTTAAACGCATTTCTGGGTAATGCAATGTAATCTGACTTCACATTCCCTATTCATCCAAACAAGTGGGATGTAATTTGGAATGTAATTTAAATTACTAATGTAATCAAATTACACTGTAATCTACTTTGCAGTCAATTAAATTACATTACATTACAGGCAACCAAACGCCCCCTTATTTTAATATTTTCATACATTACCTCTTCTGGTACTAAAATGGAGA
Source organism: Hamamelis virginiana (assembly GCA_017140935.1). Taxonomy (NCBI): domain Eukaryota; kingdom Viridiplantae; phylum Streptophyta; class Magnoliopsida; order Saxifragales; family Hamamelidaceae; genus Hamamelis; species Hamamelis virginiana. Next base: position 162,125 of record JAESVK010065352.1, read on the forward strand.
AAAAGACCACAACTTCGTTTTATTAGGATATCTAAACTAAATTTACAATCTTCTACTGACCATTATTCTCTAATGCTAGCTCAAGGAGACACCAGATTGGGCATTTTTGAGAGGAAAGCAGGGTCAGAACGCATTTTTGTTTGGCCTTGATGATCACTGGTCCCCATTGTCAATGTATGAAGAGGTAAGAAATAAATTTTGGCTTTCCAAATTTAACCTCTTCCTCACCTTCTTTCTGCACCTTATCTCCTTCTCTTTGTGTCATCACACTAAAAAATCGGCCAGGTATTTATAGCCTACAATTGTTTTGATCATTTATAGTTGGCACGCCCGCAACTCACATACATTTCACAGAAATAAAATTTGTTGCCAACACTTCGGCATCTTTATGAGGGAAGATTCGTTTTCTTTCAGGCCATCCTAAACCAAAATCCCTGTGAATGATATTCTTGAGATGTAAAACCTTAGTGGGGGTGCTAGCATGCTAAGATGCTCTAATGGAAACTCCAGAGAAGTGCCACTTACACCTTATACTCTTTGTAATAATTAATAAGGGAAATTCACTTGGTTGCTCCCAAATAGGAGTTACCCACATATGCAAAATGGACTGGTTGACAGTGAAGTGCTGTTTAAGTGAATGACTTAATTTCGTAATGCAGTTTGCTGTTGTAACTATTCTCCCATTTTCCATACCATTGGTGAAACATCTCATCCATTGCATCCTTTGAACTGATGAGCCACCTGTTAAACAGGGGATACCCAAAAGTCATGCTGATCGGACAATTTTAACAATCTAGGAGAATGGTGCTTTGACTGCCACAAAAAAAAAAAAAAAAAGTTTCCATGTTATGAATTTCATGAAATATGTTGCTTTATTAAGCAAATTTGATGATAGTCCATAACATGTTGCTAAAATGAGGATGTTGAGATGGCTGGATAGCAAAATTAGAATAGATAGGATAACTAATAAAGTTATTTCGCTCAATGTTCTCTCTTGGTGGCGTACAGACCTGGATTTTTATCTCCTTACCTTGATAGAGATATGTCAGGATTACCCAACTATAGCTTTATTGATTGATTTTTTGTGAGTTGGAATGTGACAAATATAAGTCACCAAGACAAGACTTGTTATTGAGCAAGTAGACATGTATTCTGATGAGAACCATTGATAGATGAAGGTGAGGATTGTTACTTTGTTAGATTAACACACCATGACTTCATGTACCTTATTTACCCCTTGTGCTTTGGCATGTTTCAACTTATTTGAGCTCATCTTACTCTCTAAACTTCTCTGCTCACAGATTTCCAAGCAGGTTCCTGATGTTACGCTATCAATTGAAAGGGAGGGCCACACGCATACTTTCTCTTGCACTGAGCCGGGCTCGTTATGGGTTGCTCAGCATGTGGCAAGCTTGAATAAGAATCAAGTTTCGAGTTCACGCCAGTGATCAGATCAGACTCCAGCCTTGCTACTCTTTTCGGCTACACTGTTGCAGCGATTCCATTCTGTTTTTTATGACATTTGAAGTGAGCTTAAGTTTGCTTTATAGCAATTGAAGAGTCTATTTGTTTTCCTTTAACTCTTCTTTAGTACATAGCCTCTCTTCTTTAGTTTTTGTTTAATCTATCATTCAGATGGTATAGCTAACCTGTGAATTCAACTGCCATGGAACTTGACATTGAATATCTCCTAAGTTTCATTTTGGTTATTCATAATATTTTCCCCACTAATTTATGAATGCTGAATTATTTACAACTGAAATTCATCGGGCGTCATCATTGTGAGGAATATTATTTTATAAAGCTACATGGTTTTATTTTTATTTATTCATTAAAACTTGTTTTCTTTAAAAAAACCCATTACATTTTCTTTCAAATAATTAAATTAAAAAAAAATAAAAAGGTGAAGATTAATCTGGAGTTGGTCCCAATTTCTTGGGCTGTGTTTGGGCTGGTCCTAAGCCGAATACAATGGCCTGAACTCTAGGTGGTTTTTTGGGCTAAACTTACGCCGTTGTGTAACCTGTGGCCCAAGGTGCAACCCTCATTTCTCCCAAGTTGTCGGTTACATAGGTTATGCAGTTCAACCGTAGCGACACCAAAATAAAATAAAATAATAAAACCCACTACAATAGTAAAAATAGATTAAAAAACTAAAAAACAAGGTGGTTATATTATGAGTCCTGGTCTAGTAAGCATATGCTGATTTTAGCAAAAATTAGCATGAAACTCATAGGTAATTGCGATATTCAAAGATTGAAAAACTAACTGTTGGAATAGATACACTTGTTATGAATGTCATCCAAAAATTACAATGATCTGATGTTGGCATCTCAAAATACAAACTGTGAAAAATTATGACCGCTAAAAATTGTTACATTTTTTATCAATGACATATCCGAGAAATCGACCGTTGGATTACTGTGGTTTTTGGCATGCATGACATACACATGCATAGTATGCATCCCACAATTACCTAATAGGAACATTTCTGGTTATGTTATTATAAAGACCTAATTAACCTATATTTTTATTCATAATGTCAAATTTATTCTTAATATCAAAGTTGTGTTAGGTAATTTCTATAGGGCCAGTTGTAGTAGAAATTTTGAAAAATTGACCATTAGATTAAATACCACTTTTATGTATATCACGCGTGTCAAAAATCATAGCCATCCAACGGTTAATTTTTTAAAAATGTCACTGAACTGTGACTTTATGTCTTTAAAAGTTAGGGCAAATGACGGAGGGTTTTAAAAAATTGGCCTATAAAAACTAATTCTGGTTCAAAAAATATTTGAAAATGTGGCCGAGTTGACTCAGTTAATGGCCGCGTGGATACAAAAAATGCATGAAACCGCTGCATAAACAGTGGTTTTGGAGAAGCAAAAATGTTGTTATAAACAACGATTTTATTGATTGTTAACCTGCAAGTAAGGAATCGCTATTGTAATGAAAATTTTGCCTATAACCCATCCCTTCACATCACCACCACTTAATCCTATCCTTCACAAACCCTAGTCAAACCCAAATATCACCTAACTGCCCTCCCCCCTTCCAAATTCCACTACCCCACCAAACACCTCATGACACTACATCTTGAAATTGTATTTCATCAAACACCTCCCTTGCACCCCCTAAACATTCACACTTTGCATACATGCTAATCTAGGCATTTTCCAATAACAAGTTTGGCCGAAGCTTCTTCCTTTCAACATATTCACGAATTCGCTTTCCTAGCAACAAAGCTGAAAGATCCCCACAAGCAGGAAGAACACTGGCAATAGTGACGACATTGGGGTTTAAGCCAAAAGCTTCCATCTGTGAAAAGAGATCAACTGCCTCTGCCGGCATTGAATTATTCACATATACTGCTATCATCACATTGCAAGAAACCAAATTCCTTTTAGCCAACTTCGTGAACATTTCTTAGACATATGAAACATTGTCAGTGGACAGGGCCGGCCTTGCCCTTTTGCGTACTAAAGTATTTGCTTGAGGCCCCCAATTTTAAGGGGCCCCCAATTTTTTTTTCAAGCCCTATACAGGTATACTCTCACAGTCCATTGACAGCCCTTTTACAACTCTCAAAGCCCACACCGAACTGGTCAGCAGCTTGACTGAGAAGCCCGTCCTTATATTCATTTGATGACTTGAAGTCCTTCACGGCCTTTTGACCAGCCACGTCAAGCTCACCCTTTACCTTCTCAAGCTCTTGTTTTAATTTTTCCATCTCTGCGATTTTAAACCCTAAACTGTGGAACAGTGGAAGACTGGAATCACCGAAGCAGCAGTAGGCCCTAACGTGACTAGTCGCTTCTCTCTCTCTCTGCCGAGTGCCAACTCTGACTCTGCGATTGCCGATTCAGCGATTCTTCTCTTCTTCAATCCCTAAATCTCTCAAAGGTACGCTTTTTATATTCATAATCTCAATCATTTTTCCATTTTCCTAAATCTCTTGCTTCTTTAGTTGTTGTTGTAATCCTTTTTCTATTTGTATGAACTGTACAAATGTATTATGTATGCTATGTTAAATTGATTGGGATTTTTTTCTTTTGCCAAAAAGAACATCAAATTAGTAAATCCCACAAAAGAAGACAAAACATTCTAATCCAAACATAAGTTGAAATAGTATCCTAGACTCTTCTAACAAAACACTTGTACCATTCAAAATTTGGCATATATCAGGATATCCATTCCAGAATAACAAAAAGATATTATGCTAGAACTCTTAAACAATGGCATTTGCAGCACTGGCAATCATTGGCCACAGATCAGCACACTCCTTCCCAATTGGACCAGTAATATACTACTAGCAGAACCTTTCATTTCTCCCTTTGGATTCACAATGACACCAGCATTATCTTCAAACTGTAAAATTGTAGTTTAATTTTGTACATCTTTGACTGTCAGTTGACAAACTAGACCTTTTAGGTGAATTGGTTTGGGTTTTCTCTCCCTCGAAGGTATGCAAATTTTTTTTTTTTTTTTATATATGTCAAAATATAGAAGGGCCTCATTCTAGGAACTTGCATGGGGCCTCCCAAAACCCAGGGCCGGCCCTGTCAGTGGATGTAGTAGTTACTGCTTGCAAGAGGCTGGCCATTGTGCCTGCATCTGGTTTTAGCCTTAACAATTCCATTTCCCTACAAATTTCTAATGCATCATCGAACTGTCCACTCTGTGCCTACCCAGCAACCATTGAATTCAAAGAAACCACATCTCTATTGGGCATTTCATCAAGAACTTGCTGAGCCCCTACTAAACATCCACATTTCCCATACATGGCAACTAGACCATTCCTAATAAACAGATTAGAGTCAAGCCCAATTCTCACAACTGCGTTATGAATTTGCAAGCCGACCCACAAATTGTCAGACCCAGAACAGGCTTTTAAAACACAAGGATACGTATAATGATCAGGAACAAATCCTTGACTAGACATGTTTCTGTAAACAAGAAGAGCATCTTGGTAAAAATGGTTATTTGCATAGCTTTTGATCATGACATTGAAGAAGACGACATTCTTGTCTGTATTTCATCAAACATTCAGCGCGTGAGTCCGGTTTCTCCGCAAGCAGCATAAGCTCTCATCAGTTTGACGCCAAGGGATGGGTTTGAGTGAAGGTATTGATCAGTGAAGATCTTGGAATGGAGTTTCTTCAACTTTTTACTTTTTGGGTATTTGTCCAAGATTTGATTGCACAAGTATTCAGTAAGAACCATGTTTTGTAGGGGAGCTTCAAGTTTTCGGATTAATGAAACTACGGTTTGTAGTTGTTTGACAGTTGAAACATGGCGGGAAAGAAGAGTGGCGGCTGTTATGAATTAGTGCGATTTTTTTTTAAAAGTTAGGGCAAATGACAGTGTTTTAAAAAATTGGCCCATAAAAACTAATTCGGGTTCAAAAAATATTTGAATATGTGGCCGAGTTGACTCAGTTAATGGCTGCGTGGATACAAAAATGCATGAAACCGCTGCATAAACAGTGATTTTGGAGAAGCAAAAAACGCTGTTATAAACAGCAGTTTTATTGATTGTTAACTTGCAAGTAAAGAATCACTGTTGTAATGAAAATTTTGCCTATAACCCATCCCTTCACTTTCACCACCACCTAATCCTATTGTGAACTAGCGACCTAAGGGATTTTGGAGGCCGTTCACTTAATCATTGTGGATTGTGGACGATCTTTATCTGTCTTGATTTATCATTCTCTTTTATCCACATTTATCCTTCTCTATTATCCACTCAAGATTGGGTTTTGAAAAAGGATAAGTGCTTGCAAAAAACTGGGAGTCGCCATCTTATTTTTAAGGAATAAGAAAACCATAAAAAAAAGTTTTATTTTCAATAAAACAATGACCCTATATTTTGGAAAAGCATGATCTTCGAATCAAAGTTGGATTCGGGGGATAGGTTATGAAGTGGGAAGGTTCCAAGAAACTCCTTGTAGGCACCTACCTCACCTTAATTAAAGGTCTCCTAATTAAATTTGTGCTTTATCAAAATCTTATCATGACAATCGTATTTATCTAATCAACCACAAAATATGATATATAATACTAGATAATAAATAATAATAATAAAAGAAGAATCAAAATCCTAAAGACCTTAGGAGACACAGAGTCATCCTAAGATTGGACTTGCGCCCTATTGATTGTCTACGTACCTTACCAATTTCTTGATAAGAATCAAAGTCCGAGTAGTTTGATTACTTAGGATTCTCCTATTGTAATGAACTATACCTTTAAAAATATTCTACCTTATCTAAGACTCCATCTTCGAGAGTTTATTTTTATTTAAAACACTTCATCATTCAAAGTGGGAATTTAACAAATTCTTTTATTGAGAGAACTTTTTCGAAGATAAACTCCTAAACGAGCTATAATTCTTAATTGGATGTAGTTTTTACAACAAAGGGAAATCCTAAGTGGAGCCAAGTGGCTCCCCTAACCTAAAAAGTCACTAACTACATCCTAAGTTAATCTAAACAACCTAAAATACTAAATAATGCATGCTGGAATTTATAGAAAAATACACTAAATATGCAATAGATAATTAGGAATGGCAATGGGGCGGGGCGGGGCGGGTTTTCATCTACCCCGTCCCCATCCCCGATAAGAAAAACACTCCCCATCCCCGCCGGGGTATAGAATGGTAGCCCCATCCCCGCCCCTACGGGGAATTACATTCCCTGTCCCCGCCCCACGGGGAAAATTCCCCGTCCCACTTGCGGGGAAAATTCCCCGCCCCGCCCCGTTTTCATCAAAATAATTAATACAAGTTTGTGGAGAGGTTCGAACCCAGAACCTCATGCCTTTTATAGAAAGACCTTACCACTTAGCTATGTATAACCTTATGTTTCTAAGTTATGATATATAATATTTAACTTTATTTCATATTCTTTTAGAAATCTATACTACTTATAAAAGCCCCAATTTTGAATAAACTTTTGATCGACTAAAATACCCTCGCATTAAATGGTTAATATGGAAGGTTAAATAGTTTAGGAATTAGGGTTTTAATTGTTAAAACCATTAAACCGACATAGTTTTGGATAGGAATAACTGAATAATTCTTTTATTTCTTATTCTTAAATCCTAATATCTAAGTATAATAATTTTCACGGTGATATTTTAAAAAATGGCCGTTGGATGAGATGTTTCGCTTATGTAAGACATGCATGAAAAAAATCATGTTGATCCAACGGTCATTTTTTTTTTCTTTTTTCTTGTAAAACTTATGATATTAAATTTGCATAGTTTAAACAATTTAAATGTTTTTCTCAAAAACCAACTGTTGGATCTATGTGATTTTTTGCATGCACAATGTGTTTATATAGAACATCTTATCCAACGGTTAATTTCACAAAATAGTACCACCATATTAACATTTGTACAATATGAATAAGAACCACATGATACACAAGTCTAAACAATTTAAATGTTTTCTCAAAAACCAACCCTTGGATACTCGGATCTATGTGATTTTTTGTATGCACAATGTCTATATGTGGAACATCTTATCCAATGGTCGGTTTTACAAAATAGCACCCCTATGTTAACATTTGTACAATATGAATAAGAACCATATGATACACAGCTTAGATGAAACCAATATAAGTAGTTTTTGTTATAATGGATAAGGTCAACTGACCGTTGGATCACTCTGATTTTTTGCGAGTATGGCATTCATAAGAAGTTTATCCAATTCAATGGTGGGTTTTTCTAAATATAATTGGATATTGGCTCTATTCAACTAACCTCACGCAACTTCGTGTTTAGTATACATTGTGATTGAATGACTTAGGTTACGGGTATAAGGCTAATTTCACAGTATATTTCCAAAAAACCATTGTTGGATCTCTATGATTTTTTGCAATCAGGACATTTACATAAAGTTTATATAATTCAACGGTTGGTTTTTCTAAATATTATTATATCTATATATTTCATGACTAGATAAGTTTATGCAAATGTAACTTTTTGTATTAAAAAAATATATTTTTAAAGTACCTGCAAATGTAAGTTTTGCATAAATACATTCAAACTTAATCATTTTAGTCGATCAATTTTTTTTTCAACATTTGGCCTTTTATAAGTAGTATATATTAATAAAAAAATATGAAATAAGGTTAAAAATTATATATCACAACTTAGAAAAATAAGGTTATACATAGCTTAATGGTAAGACCTTTGCATATAAGGCATATGTTTAATGAGGTTCCAGGTTTGAACCTCCCTACAAACTATGTAAATTATTTTTATGAAAATGAATCGGGAATGGGGAATCCCTGCGGGGCGGGGAAAATGAGCTAAGCGGGGCGGGGCGGGGCAACGGGGTGGGGCATGGTAAACCCGTCCCCGCCCCATACCCCGCAAACTTCAAAAAAAACCCGCCCCTATAGGGGCGGGGCGGGGCGGGTCCCCGCGGGGACGGGGAAAATTGCCATCCCTATAGATAATGCATGAAAAATGTCCTAAATGCAAACTAAGTCATCTATGTGATCCTAAGCATGTTTCTATGTTAGTTTTGACCCAAAAAATGATTTTTAATCTACTTGAAGGTTACTTTAAACCTTGGACAGATTTAAATGCAATCAAAAAGTGGATTTAAAACCCATGAAAATAATGAATAAAAAAGGTGTAAATGACCTAATATGCAACCTAATATGATATACCAAAATAATCATACATCATGTTTAAAAAAACACCAATTTTAACTTAAGGGAAAATACTTACCTTAGCTCGTTCCCTCGACCACAATTCATATGATATTTCAAGCATTAAACATGAAAATGAATGATATCAAAAAATCTAAACATGTTCCTATTAACCTTTTAATTTAGCATACTCAAAACAAACGAACTAGGCTTGAATTCTTTTATGCAAAACTCATAAGTGCAGAAATTATATGCTAACCTATATGCAACTAACCTTTACTCCTAACCTTTGAATACCCAACTTAGGTATCCATCCCTAGCATGGTATGATCATAGAAGAAGAAGAAAGAGAAGAAAAATAAGAAGAAGAAGAAGAAGAAGATGAAGAAGATGAAGTATGTAAACTTAAAACAAACTCAATGATTAATTATACTAACCTTTTTTGCCTTATTCTCTTTGCTCCTAGCTTCTTCTCTAACCTTCAAAGACTTCAAAAAATATGATTGAGGATGCTAAAGGACTAGTGTAGTACCTTGAGCTTCTACTCTTTAAGTTTGGCTCTTTAAATGCCTTACGTGTTGTGTTAAAATTGATTTCAGGGCTCTCTATTTATAGGGAAGCTTCAAATTGATCAATGGCTCGTATTGAAACTCTTAGGAATGATCCAAGGGCCACAAACCAGTCTTCCAAGGTCTCTCAATTCATCTCAGAGTCCCCAAGTCCAAGCTAGCCACTTGGAAGCACCTGGAAGAATCCTAGGCAGGTAAAACACTGAAAAATAGTAGTTATTGGGCAAGAACTCGGGTGACCATCCACTAGGGGACGGTTGGCCGTCCCTAGGTGGACGGTCATCGAGCCTCTAGCCCAATTTTTCCCTATGTTGGGCATATCTCAGCCCATTTCGACATTTCGACCGGGTTCGACTTTTTCGGCTTTTCGGGCCCGTTTTAAGTCTAAATTCGACGATTCAAGCGCCAAAATGATCGTGATTCGATTCTCCATGTTTTAAGAAGTGTTTGAAGTGAAATGCATTGACCAAAGTCAAAGTTTTTGGAAAAAGTCAACCGATTAACTGTTTAGGGTCTGCCGGGCCCAAATTAGGGTTTTGATACCTACTAACCAATCATTCTCAAAATCATTTCTTCTTCTCAAAATAAGTTTTAAAACATTTCAAGAAAGTGTTTTGAAGCCTTTGAAGGCTTTGGTTTGATAAAAAGATCGAATTCTGGTCATTCCCGGTTGAAACCCTAATCTGAGCTTGAAAGGGCCCCTTGGGCTTTAAGAGCCAATCATGAGCCAGGAGGCTCAACAGACCTTACCGCTGATCAACTTAGCTACCAAACACACCCTAAATATCCATGCCAAAGCCTCGAGACCATCCGAGACAAGATCGACAGTCATTCGGAGCTTTTGTGATTCAAAGGACAGTATTGCCCTTTAAGTCACAAAAAGCCTTATTTTCTATCAAGCGTAGCTCAAAAGGCCATGAAATTTAACAGGGATATTCTTAAACTCTCTAAAAACTAAATGAAATAATAATCGACTAAATCTGACCTAAAAACTTACATGCGATAACGACCTCTATCTAACTGTTCACAAGGGTAAAACTGACAACTTAGAGTTTTAACACTCTATTTCACCTCAAATCACAGGCAACCATTAGTGACCATACTCATGGTGAAAAATGGATGTCTACACCTATCCTTCACAAACCCTAGAATCAAACCCAAATATCATCGAACTGCCCTCCCCTTTTCCAAATTCCACAACCCCACCAAACACCCCACCCCCCTCCACCACAAAACGCACTAAAAAAAAATTCCCCCTAACAGTCATCCCCTTTCAGAATTATCAACTCAAAACCCACCAAAAATGGGATGAAACAACACAAGCCCAGTTCACCACAAAAACCCACCAAAATCAATCCCCAAACAGTCATTCCCTTTCAAAATTATCTACTCAAAACCCCATTAAAAAAATTAGGCGAAACAACACAGATCCAGTTCATAAAATCAAAATATAGGAGTCGACAGCTATACCAAATAATCTCAGTTCAGCCACAACCCAAGAGTTATGCAGAAAATGTAGTTACATTGAATAGACTGGTAGCTGTATGGGCATCAACATCACTGAATGGATCATCCAAGAGATATATATTGGCATCCTGATAGAGAGCACGAGCAAGTTGTATCCGCTGCTTCTGACCACCACTTAGATTTACTCCTCTTTCCCCTATTTTTGTGAGATCACCATATGGTAGCAACTCAAGGTCCTTTACCAATGAACACCTCTCAAGTGTTTCTTGGTATCTTTGATTATCCATGGCAGACCCAAATAAAATATTCTCTTGTATTGTTCCTGTCTGGATCCATGCTGTTTGAGAAACATAGGCAGTCTTCCCATGAACTTGAATATGTAGAATGCAGCAAATGGAACCAAATTACTTCTAATAAATGGCAGTTTTGTGTGTGTGAGATTGAGAGAGAGAGAGAGAATCACATTGTTCCCATTCAGATATATTTTAGCACTCATAAAAGACAAAACTTCCTAAAAGTTGGCATTGCTGGGTCTCTTTTGATATGAAACAGTTATCACAGAGTAAAGATGTATACCATAACTAGAAATGAGATGAGAAGAGCAGTAACAACTTACAGTTCCCCCAATAATTGGAACCTCTCCAAGAATTGCTGTTAGAAGGGTTGATTTGCTTGAGCCAACTTCTCCACATACAGCCACCTTTTCACCATGTCTAACCTCTAAACTAAACGGGGGAGTGGCCACGTATTAGATGGTGGGCACTCTCCCCCATAACTGGCTGGCTGTGGGGATTTTGGTTCCCACACATGTCATGGTGCTCACTGGGTTATAATCTAGTCCTTGCTACTTAGCATCCAATGGGACATTCAGCTACCACATAATATAGAGCCACAAACCTTCTTGCAAACCTTACTAATCTTTTGGATTGGTGTACTTTTCTTTAAAGTTTTGTTTGGATCTCTAAAAGTATAAGGAAAGGGAAGAAAAATTTTAGAAGTTACTTATAAATGAACTTTATTCCTAAGCATTTTTGAGCTTTTCCGTTTCCTTCATACTTCTTGAGATCTAAATAGGGATGTTAGGAAATTTAAATCCAAAGGCAATCCCTTATCAAGTGTAAATCTTGTTCTATTCAATAAATGTTTATCCTATTGGGAAAAAAACAAAAAAGGTTTTTCCTCCGTGTCGAATAGTTAAAGAAATACTAATACTAAATCGCACAACACACACAGATCTAACTATGATACCAGCCCCCAACTTAGATAAAATTATCTTTGATGACGAGATGGTTTTAACAAAGCAAACAAACAAAGCAAAAAGAAAAATATGAGTTTCATCCCAAGAAGAGCTAAGTTTTACGTCTTCAGCTGATGACTGTTTCCAAACTAAACAATTTTATACACATGGTCGATTAAGTCAACAGAGTCGACCAACAAACCATCCTGAATCATATCCGTCTCACCCTGGCTTTCAATCCAAGGCTTAAGCCTTTGGCCATTTACAGTAAATATCATCCCAACACGAGGATCAAAAATTTCTACTGCACCATGAGGATAGACTTTTGATACCACATAGGGCCCATCCCATCGAGACCTTAGTTTACCAGGAAATAATCGCAATCTTGAGTTGAAAAGCCAAACTTTTTGGTTTAGTTCAAAATTTTTTCGGCTTATGTGTTTATCATAAAACATTTTCATTTTTTCTTTGTAAAATTTTGAACTTTCATAAGCCTCGTTGCGAATTTTCTCTAGTTCACTAAGTTGCAATTTACGATGAGACCCTACTTCCTTCATTTCGAAGTTAAATTTATGAATAGCCCATAGGGCTTTGTGTTCTAACTCGACAGGAAGATGACATGGTTTACCATAAACCAGTCGGTAAGGGGACATGCCAATAGGAGTTTTGTAAGCTGTTCGGTAAGCCCAAAGTGCATCCGTGAGGCGCACTGACCAATTTTTTCGATCAGGCTTAACCGTCTTTTCAAGAATATGTTTAATCTCCCTGTTTGACACTTCCACTTGCCCACTGGTTTGTGGATGGTAAGGAGTTGCTATTTTATGCGTGATGGAGTATTTAGTCAAAAGTGCTGCAAAATGCCTATTAGTTAAATGAGAACCTCCATCACTGATTATGGCTCTTGGACATCCAAATCTAGAAAACACATTTTCCTGGAGAAACTTTACTACCACCTTGTGGTCATTTGTCTTAGTTGCTACAGCTTCTATCCATTTTGACACATAATCCACTGCAACTAAGATGTATTCAAATCCATGAGAAATTGGAAATGGGCCCATGAAATCAATACCCCACACATCAAAAATTTTGACAATTAAGATTGGGTTAAGAGGCATCATGTTTCTTTTTTAAATGGAACCCATCTTTTGACAATTTTCACAGGACTTACAGAAGTCCATGGCATCTTTGAACAAATTGGGCCACCAGAACCCACACTGAAGTGTTTTAGCAGCAGTCTTTTTACCACTATAGTGTCCACCACAAGCCAGAGTGTGGCAAAACTTTAACACATTTCCAACTTCATTTTCAGGGATACAACGACAAACCACTTGATCCACACAGTATTTAAACAACACAGGATCCTCCTAGATATAGTATTTAATTTGGGAGAAAAATTGATCATTTTCATGTTTCGACTACCCTGAAGGTATAAGACCTGTTACAATGTAATTTACAATATGCACATACCATGGTAATGAAATATGCGTTACTGCAAACAACTGTTCATCAGGAAAAGATTCTTAATTGGTACATGATCATTATCCTGTTCTGCCAATATCCGAGATAGATGGTTAGCGACCAGATTCTCAGATCCTTTCTTATCATTGATCTCAAAATCGAATTTTTGTAAGAGAAGAATCTATCTAATCAATCCTGGCTTAGTCTCTTTCTTTGCAAAAAGGTACCTCAAGGCGGTATGGTATGAGAAAACAATAACTTTAGATCCTAAGAGGTAAGATCTAAACTTGTCCAAGGCATAGACAACGACAAGTAATTCCTTCTCTGTAGTGGTATAATTCAATTGAGCATCAGAGAGGGTTTTGCTTGCGTAATAAATGACATGGAGAATTTTGTCTACTCTTTGACCTAACACAGCCCCCACAGCACAATCGGACGCATCACACATGATTTTAAAAGGTAACGTCCAATCATGGACTCTCAAAATTGGAGCAGTACTCAACAGAGAACGAAGTTTCTCAAAAGCTTTTCGACACGATTCATCAAAGACAAATAAGGCATCCTTGGTAAGCAATCTACACAAGGGCCGATAAATTTTGCTGAAATCTTTAATGAAACGTCTATAGAAACCTGCATGTCCAAGGAATGACCTAATTTGCTTGACTATGGTAGGATGAGGTAATTTATCAATTAATTCAACCTTAGCCCTATCCACTTCTATTCCTCGACTCGACACAATGTGTCCTAATACTATTCCCTTTTGAACCATGAAATGACTCTTTTCCCAACTTAAGACTAAATTAGTATCACAACATCTTTTTAACACCTTATCCAAATTTTTCAGACAAAAATCAAAAGATGAACCAAAGACAGAGAAATCATCCATAAACACCTCTAGAAAATCTCCAATCACATCTGAAAAGATAGCCATCATGCATCTTTGGAAAGTGCTTGGAGCGTTACACAGGCCAAATGACATTCTCCTAAAAGCAAAAGTGCCAAAAGGACATGTGACTGTGGTTTTCTCTTGATCCTCAGGGTAAATAGCGATTTGGTTATATCCAGAATAACCATCCAGAAAGAAATAGTAGTTTTGCCCTGCTAATTTATCTAAGATTTGGTCAATATATGGAAGTGAAAAATGGTATTTCCCTGTCTTGGAATTCAATTTTCTGTAATCGATGCAAACGCGCCATCCCGTGGTGGCACGAGTTGGGACTAGAATACCCTGTTCATTTGCTACAACTGTGATTCCAGACTTTTTAGGCACTACCTATGTATGTGCTGCCCACTCACTATCAGAAATGGGGTAAATGATACCCACATCTAACAACACTACTTCTTTCATTACTACCTCCTTTATGTTGGGATTGAGCTTTCGCTGCATTTCCCGTGAAGGCTTGGCTCCCTCCTCTAAGTAGATACGGTGCATGCAAATAGATGGATAAATACCCTTTAGGTCCGCAACTGCCCAACCTATAGCTTACTTATGTTCTCCTAATACCTTCATGAGTTGATTCTCTTGTTCCTTACTTAGGTTTGCAGCAATGATTACTGGAAGAGTCTCGTTTTCACCTAAAAAGACATACTTGAGGTGAGCTGGCAAAGACTTTAACTCAAGTTTAGGTGCAACCTCTAAAGACTTTGGCATAGGAAAGCTGGCGATTGGAGTTAACAATTGAACTTTAGGCTTCCAAGGTAGGTCGCCTATGACAGGAACATATTTTTGGACTTGATTAACTTCAGGAAACAACTCATCTATATCACATGTTAGGTTTAGTGTTTGTGTGTTGGCTTGTTTCGTTTCAAAACTTGGTTTGGGATTGTATATTTATAGATGTGTACTGATGATCACAAGTGAAGCTGTGCTAAAATGATCTATATCTTCATGGATTAGGATGGTAAGTGACCTAGTGACCTAAGGATTGAACCTAGGAGGTTAGATCCCATTATATTCCTGTTTAAACTTGTAAAAATCAGGGTTTATGAATACTTGGATCGATCCAAGGTTGACCTGGATCGATCCCATGTTTATACCTTTGAAAATTGGGAGTTTAGGAATACTTGGATCGATCCAAGGTTGACCTGGATCGATCCTATGTTTGCATCTTCACAATTCATATTTGGAAAATTGAAAATTGGCCAAGCTGGATCGATCCAAGCCTTGGCTGGATCGATCCAGTTTCGAGTTAAACTCTATTACAGAATGCTGTTTTTTGGCCAATTCAATTTGGATCGATCCAAGTCTTGCCTGGATCGATCCAAGTTCGTGCAAACCCTAATTCTGCCTAATTTTTACCCTGTTTTCTCATTGGTTACTGATCACACTATAAAAGGAATAGGTCACTCGAGATTCCAGTGACCCCAGCCGCCAGAAAAGATTTCTATTCTTAGACCTATCTTGGTTCTTCACTTGTGGGCTGTGGTTCTTACTTTCTAAATTGAGATTGAGCTTGAATATTCATCATTTGATCATAGACTCTTCTTAGAATGGATTAGAAACCTTGGAAACCAAATTTACATACATATTGTGAGAATCATCTGTGGAGATAGGATCATTCTCATGGCTCTTGGATGAAGACATCAAGAGTGAGACTACTTGTGTAGTTGATGAGCAAGCTTTGAAGAAGGAGGACTCGATGGACTGAGTTGATGAGATCTCAGTACACTAGGCCATGGGTTGGTGAGATAGAGTATATGGTATAATCTCTGTAACTCTTCTTTCATAGTGGATTGCTCTTGTTCTCCCGTGGTTTTCTCCCGAAAGGGTTTCCATGTATATCGTGTGTTCGTTCATTATTTGTTGATGTGATTTCTAGCTATCAAGAAGGATGGAATGATTCTTGTGTTCATGGATCCCTCTTGATAGTTGATTCATTCTGTGTTCTTCGATCTACATGTTACTTGATATTTACATTCAACTCAAACCATGTTTCTTGAGTGTGGCTAATTTATCTCATACTTGTTGCTTGAATTTAAAAGTGGTGAAATTCTTGTGATCTAGTAGGGATTAGGTTTTTCAATTGGTATCAGAGCCTAATTCACTGTGATAGGCTTACACCTAGGTGATAGGGTCTCTAGATCATAATTTCACTCTTCCATGGAAGAAGGAAATTCTGTCACACGTCCACCAAAGTTTGATGGATCAAATTATGCCTATTGGGAGGCTAGGATGAGAATATTTTTGAAATCTCCAAAATTTTCTTCTGTTACAACCAAATACATTACAATCCTATAAAGACCTTTTTGATTTCAAAATTTTGTGCACTATTCTCTTGTGATTACTTGCTTATTTAAGTTTTATATATGTATGAACTGCATCTTTGCATTTATAACTTCGTTAATTCATCTTTTATTGGTCAAATATTAGAGCTTAATGTATAAGTTTTATACTTGTATATTTCCATTTGGGAACTCTGGGTTACTAACCTTTTTCAGAGCGAACATTTTTTGCGAGCGACCACCAGTGAGGATTTGAAGTTGAAACTTATTTAGGGTTAATTCTCATACTCTTATTGCGTTATTTTGATTCTATCAAGTTCATCCTCACTACACATTGAACACTTGCTAATTACCTGTTAAAGATAGCATTTCCTGTATTTAAAATTTTCAATTATGATATTGATATATCTGTGGATGAAACTCTTACTGTGTACATAGTATAATTTTAAAATTCTTTATCAAATGATTCTTTTAATTATTAATGTTTGTGGGTATCATTTCTGCAAACCCTCACGAGACTGCACTCGTCCACTAAGGGTAACTTAGTGGTTTAAAAGGCTTGTTGCATACGATAAATGCAATCGCGATTCCCTGCGAAAGTGGCTTTTTCAATTTCTAGTTTTAATTCATCTTAAGAGTTTAGCTATTTGCTAAGAGACTAGCAAAACCTAAGTTAGGGAGTGTGATTGTATCACAATCATGCTCTCAAATGATGGTATTACTGTGTTCTCTTATATAAATAATTGTATAATAATATCGTTTTGCATAAGACCTGTACAAATGGGTTAAATTCTCTGTTTCAAGAAATCTGTGCAGATTGTATAAATCGAAGTCGACGCCAATGAATCCCTGAGTATCGTCACAAATCAAGAAAGGATCAAAGCTAAGTGCGATAAGTCTGCAGAGAATTGCTGCACATGCAAAGCAACGGAACTCATGTCTATCGATAGCCAGCTTTTAGCTATCGATAGAGGTACTATCGATAACGCCTATTCGCTATCGATAGACCTTAGGCGGCTGATGCTGTCTTTGATATTTTGGGATATTTTCAAGGGCATTTTCGTCTTTTGCATTTTATTTCTATATATACACGTGTAAAGGCGACTTAAAGAGGGTTCAAGACTTTTGCTCTGAATCATTACTCTGTTATTTTTAATAGACTTCATGTTACAGTTTAATTCTGCGTTTTATTCGGTCATTTACTTTTTCAGCAATTTCTACTTTTCTGCAATTTTTCCTTTAATGCCTGGCTCAATTCTCACTTGAGGATTGTTCTTTACTTTTACAGTCTTTACTTTCAGTACTTTAATTTCTGCAATTTTCCCTTTTTTATGCATGGCTCAATTCTCACTTGAGAATTGTTCTTTACTTTTACTGTCATTTTCTTTATTTACTTAAGTCCTTTTCTTTATTTATTTCTGCCATTTTCTTTATTTCTTTCAGTCACCTTTTCTTTATTTATTTCAGCCCTTTTCTTTATTTATTTCTGCCATTTTCTTTATTTATTTCAGTCATTTACTTACTGCTTTTATTTTACTTTTTCCATCCCGTGAACCCTTAGAGCTTGTCATGGATAAATGATATTCTCCTCCATTGATGTGTAGCTAATACTCCAAGCTTGGGTGAGGATGAAGTTGGATTCTTTATGCGATTCTATTTTATAAACATCCCTTTATTTGTATTATGTGATTGCATAGTTGTGAAGGTTTTACCGCATACTATCGCTAAATATAATATCATAAAATTGTACATCTGTGATTGCAATTATATAATTATGCAATGGTACTTATTGGTATGAATACAAACCAGCATGCTTTATCCCCATTTAAGGTGGATAGCGATATTCCATTCTTTTCAAGGATAAACCTGCCGGTCCTGTATTCATAATCTTTTTGGGACTTCCTTCTTGTAGTTGGAAGAACCACCATACATAATTACTATATTGAGGATTTTATAATATAAATTGTATAATTGATATTCAATGGGCTTCTCACCCAAGTTCCGCTCATTCCACTAAAGTAATTGCGTTTTTAATCAGCTTTATTAAAATACTGCATTTTCGCTTCGACCCAATCGGAGCAGTCTTCACCAACAAGTTAATTTGACATTATTCTTTCAACTTAATTAATTCTAATAGTCTTTTATTATAAACCTGCATTTTCCCAGTGGTTCGACACCCGTGCTCACCAGTCGCAATTGAATTGAGATTAGCAAACACGCGGTTTATAAATTAATTAATCTTGATCACTAACAAGGAATAATCTCCCTTGTTCTCTGAGTCGATCAGTTACCATTTTGGTAATTTGGCCTTGGTACTTGGGAGTATGACACATTGGAATTTCCATTGGGCTTTTGTGCTTGCTGCCCCCATTGGAGAAACGAACGATTTTTCCAACCAGGATTGAAAGTATTTGAATATGAATCATTCTTAGGGTCTATAAAACTTTGGGCAACATTAATTTGTTGAACAAGATCAGGATAATTCCCAGCCAAAGGACACTCTACAGTCTCATGAGTCATTTCATTACAGATGATACAGATTTCATTAACTTAAAGCACTGTATTTTTAGATGATGATCCCTGGGCAGCTATCAACGTATCTAACTTTTTAGACAATTCCTCTACCTGCTGAGCAGCAACAGTTGATTGTTGTACCTCATACATTTCACTTTTCTTAGGTAGTGAAGCAGAAGTCTCTCGATTATTTGTTAAATTCATTGATGCCATGTGTAATGAATCCTTACTCAAAATTTCAAACAATTCCCATGCTTCCTCAGCACTAATCCTAAGAATTTCCCCCCACTTGCAGCATTAATTAAATGCTTGTACCTATCACCAAGTCCTTGAAAGAAGGCCTGGACAATCTACCATGTGGCGATGTCATGGTGTGGACATAATCTCAAGAGTTCTTTCATTTGTTCTCATGCTTCATGAAAGGACTCACCCTCTTTTTGAGCAAAATGAGTAATTGCATGACGCATTTGGGTGGTCTTCCCTATTGAATAAAACCTAGCAAAGAATTTTTTTTGAAGCTCCTCCTATGTAGAAATGAGAACTGGGACTCTAAGGAAATTAATCCAATGTTTTGCTTTATCTTTAAGGGAGAAAGTAAACAGAAACATTTTCAAAGCATCTTGAGTGAAACCTTGAATTCGAATGGTATTACAGATTCCCTCAAACTCTGTGAGATGGTAATAAGGATTTTCTCTTTCTAGACCATGAAATTTAGGGAGCATTTGGATTGTTGAGTGCTTAATCTCATAGATTAAATTCTCAATGTTGGGAATTCTCATGCGAGAAGGTGGACTGTATGTATTCGGGAGAAAGTAATCCCACAAAGTCTTAGGTGGAATTGGAGCATGTGGATCAGCCACACCTTCAATCTCTCCTTTTGGCTCCATCATATTTGACTGTGGTAAAGTCTTAGGGTCAATAGTTGATCTAAGTCTTGCTCGAGCAGCTCTCAAAGTAGCTGCTAACTAAGGGTCGTAAGGCGATAATTCAAACCCGAAAGATCTTTTACCATGCATACAAACCACATAAACACAATAAAACAACAAAAAGAAAAACACACTAAACTAACTCAACTTCCAAAACTACTACAACTAACCTAACAACAAAAATAAATATTTTTAATTTCTTTTTTAATTTTTTTATTTGTTTATAAATATATACAACCCAAAATAAAATTTACTCAATCGTTTTCATTTTAATAGTCTCGACAACGGCACCAAAATTTGATCGCTAGAAATACGGAATGTTAAATTCCGTATTTATGGTCAATATTAATTCATTTATAATCTATCCTATATTTAACCTCAATCCGAAGAGAGTGGTAAGCACGTGTGTCGGTTCACAGAGGCTAGTAATGAAAATCGGCTAAGTCAATTCACTTTTGGTGAAAGAGACTTTTCACATTGGGTATATTTGGTTGATTAACTGAATTTTTTAACGGTAATTGCAAGTCAAACTGTCAAGTACAGCGTAATTAATTAAGAATCACTGACAGAAAATAAGTCGAACATATAAGGATATAATTGCAACAAAAATAACAGAAATTGAAGTTAAATTAAATTGCAGAAATTAAACGGGCATGAATTGAAATTGCATAATTTTAAATAAAGAAAAACCATGTCTCTCCAAATGGAGAGAGGAAATATACTCTACTGAAATTTAAACTATAGAATTGAAAGCATAAATTAATAAAAATTCTCCTCGTAATTCCAAGTGAAAAGAGGGAATATTCTACTGAAATAGAAATTGCGTAATTAAAAACAACAATTAAAGGAAATTAAACGGGCATGAATTGAAATTACATAATTTTAAATAAAGAAAAACCACATCTCTCCAAGTGGAGAGAGGGAATATACTCTACTGAAATTTAAAGTACAGAATTGAAAGCATAAATTAATAAAAATCCTCACTGTAATTCCAAGTGTAAAGAGGGAATGTTCTACTGAAATGGAAATTGCGTAATTAAAAGCTACAATTAAAAATTAAAAAAAAAAAAATCTTCTCTCCAAGTGGAGAGAGGGACGATTGCATCGTGTGTGAAATAACGTAATTTGGAAAATACTGAAATTAAAAAT
Source organism: Hamamelis virginiana (assembly GCA_017140935.1). NCBI lineage: Eukaryota > Viridiplantae > Streptophyta > Magnoliopsida > Saxifragales > Hamamelidaceae > Hamamelis > Hamamelis virginiana. The sequence continues at coordinate 183,329 of JAESVK010065352.1, forward strand.
AAAAACTGAGAATAACAACTGAAAAATAAATTCACTCTCTGAAATTAAACTGACTGAATTGAACGATATACAGTATGTGGAAGCAAAAAATAGTCAAGACCTAGATGCACGTAGCATAAAATAATCTATGACTATTTTTGATAAAATCCAATAGGAACACTCAACTAACAAAGGAAAATAAACTGTTTAACTATTTGTGCGCCTGATGAAATTCAACAACGAAAGTTTAGAGAAAAACTAAAACAAAATAAACTGCGCGCGCCTCATGTTTGATTTGGCGAGCTTCCCTTTTATAGAAAATTTACGTCTCCGTTTTCTCAATTTGTCTGACGCCGCCTGCACCGCTCCGCGACTTTTTTGCTGCGATTCCTGCACCCAGACCTTCTCTCCCTTTGTTTTCTCTCACCTTCTCTCACTTTCTCTCTCCCTTATTTCTTCACCCACCCAAGACTTTCTGTCCCTCTCATTTTCTCTCCTGACACACTTTATATATTATATTATATATTTTGACTTTATATATATATATATATTATATTTTTATTTATTATTTATTTATTTATTTATTTTATTTATTTTTTATTTTCTATAGCTTCGCGCAACTTCAACCAGTGCAAAGACATTGGCGCAACTTCATCTTGCGCAAAGCCCTTGGCGCAACTTCATCTTGCGCAAATCCTTATATTTTATTCCCGATTTCTCTCCAAACTTCAAATGCTCGTAATTTCTTCGTCTGAAGTCCGATTTGGACGTTCTTTATATGCACACTAAGCTTGCGACGCGTACTTTCAAATTACGGTGGTTTCATGACTTGATTTCACATTGATTTTTACCTACAATGCCAAACAACAGCAAACCTATTACTCGTACCTATTCCACACAACTTTACCCTAAAATAAAGACAGAAATAAAAACAAGCTAAAATGCTACTCTTATGCGATATTTGCAACAATGCTAAAATAACTAAAAAGTACTAAAATGACCTAATTAACCTAATTAACATGCCTTTAGGGTTTAACAAAGCTTACTTTAGGGTTTAAATTTCAAAAATTTTAGTACTTATCACGAAGTCAGTTTGTTTTTTTATCTAAACATTAGTTGTTGAATTTCATTAAGCGCACAAATAGTTAAGCAGTTTATTTTACTTTGTTAGTTGAGTGTTCATATTGGGTTTTATCAGAAATAGTCGTAGATTATTTTATACTACGTGCATCTAAGTCTCGACTATTTTCTGCTTCCACATGCTGTACTACTGTTCAGTTCAGTCAGTTTAATTTCAGAGAGTGAATTTATTTTTCAGTTTTTATTCTCAGTTTTTGTTTTTAATTTCAGTATTTTTCAAATTACGCAATTTTATACGTGATGCAATCGTGTCTCTCTCCACTTGGAGAGAAGAGGTTTTTATCTTTTTTAGTTTTTAATTGTTGCTTTTAATTATGCAATTTCCATTTCAGTAGAATATTCTCTCTTTCCACTTGGAATTCCACTTGGAATTACGAGGAGGATTTTTATTAATTTATGCTTTCAATTCTGTACTTTACATTTCAGTAGAATATTGTGAGACCCCAAAATTTTGAATAGTAAATTTTCTAATAGTAAA
>JAESVK010065356.1:0-14014 GCA_017140935.1 Hamamelis virginiana
TGGTAAAACGCAGCCTTGGTCTGCCGTTTTGATGTGTGAGCAAAATGCAGCCATTGGATCAGTCCCGTTTTGACGTGTCAGCTTGCCATTAAAATGCAAGTAGATGCAAGTATAGTATTAGGCAAGCAAAGGATCCCAACGCGAAAATAATAGCCGAGATAGCATAGGTGAGAACTTGGCAAGGATAGGATCTTCACCAACTAGTCTTAGGGTTGGCATAGGCGTGAAAAACATAAAAAGTATGACTAGGTAGTTATTTAGAATTTTGACAAGTACGTGTACAAATATATAAGTGCAGAATCTACACTTAAATCACATGACTGACAACGATATATGTCATATTTTATATATATAATCTTAAAAAGTTTGAACAAATATCATTTTCGTAAATAACAAAATATAACAAGTTGTTGGAAGATCATAAATGCATGGCATAGGAGTATAGACCTCTGCAAATCATAAATTAATGTCATCAAGTTGTTGACCAACCAACCTAAAATTTTTACTGGTGTCGGCTCAGAGTAAGGACAGAGTAATGACAGTGTCCGATAAGATTGCATGGCGGCTACCTTTTTCTTTTTTCTTTTTTGTCTTTAGCATTCAATGGATTGGTACTCCAATGTGACTTGTTTTTTTGTACGCTTATGATTTGCAACAGTATTGGATCCTTTAGTGACGGGTGTTCAAGAACCGAACGGATCCATCGAATCGATGAGAATTAAATGAGATCCATTTTATTTGATTGGTTTTAAATTAATATTAATTTTCAACGATTTTGGGATGGGAAAATCGATCATATGGTTTGGTTCTCAGTAGAAAATTTGAGAACCGATCGGTGCACCGAACCGACAAAATTGCATATACGTACACACCACATTTTTAACATTTCACTGCAGGGATGCCTGAGACTTATGTACTCCTAGGGTGCGTTTAGTACACGGGCTTGTTGGTGGGTTTGGGGTTTGATATCCCAAACCATTGTTTGGATCGGGTGGGTTTGGGGTCTGAATTTCAAGCCGGTGGTGTGAGGAAGACGGTCATGGGGAGGAATCTGAGACCTCTTAAGCTGTTGGGTTTGAGGTTATTCACCCCGGGTTAGGTTTTCACAATTTTTTGTATTGACGAGCGTGCCCTTCAATTTCCATGTATATCCCAAATTTCCATCAGTTGCAGAAGAAGAAGAAAGAAGAAGAAAAAGGCTTACAAGTACAGGGGAAAAGATAGTCGGCGGCTTTTATCCGCATGAAATTTATTTTGAAGGTAGCTTTGATTTTAGGCCTCTGCTTCAGTTTCACCAAAAAAAAAAAAAAACAAAAATATATGGGGGAAAATTGTACGTGTATATATATAAAGGAAAATTTAATTAAGCATAAAATCAAAATCTACAAAATGAATAAAGTTGAATATCACTTAAATACAGAATTAAAATCAAGAAAAAAAATGAGAAAAAAAAATTCATATAACACAAATCTGAAAATCAAATTCTCAACAATTTTTATTTCACAATCAAAACGCATGCACACTCCAAAAAAAAAAAAAAAAAATACTCCCTCTGAAATGATAACCTCATAACTGTTTATTATTATTATTTTTTTTAAAAGAGATGTAAAAAAAATAATAATAATAAACAGTTAAAAAATAATAAAAAAAAAAAAATTTATTAAAAAAAAAAAAAAATTTTACATAAAAACGTTAATTTTTTAAAACAATACAACAAATGAAACTTAAAAAAAAAAAAAAAAAAAAAACAAACTGATGAATTCATTTTTGTTTAAGCAAACTCAAATCAAACAAAAAGCATTGATGAGTTCTTAAACAAACAGATGAGTTCATCAATATTTTAGAACTGATAACTTTTATATTATATATGCCATTATTTTTGTAGAAAACATAGACAAAAAATAGATGAACATGACTAAGGTTGTTGTTGTTATATATATATATGCATGGAGAAGTAAAAAACATACACAAAAAAAACTTGCAAAAAAAAAAAAAAAAGAACTAGTAAGCTTTTTTGTTTGTAACAAAAGAACTTTTCAAAGAGATATAGAGATGTGTAGAACATATAGAAAAAAAATTCAAAAAATATGAACTCATAAGTTTTTTTATCCATAACAAAAATACTTTTAAAAAGAGATGAACTCATTAAATTTTTTATATGGAGATATACAGAATATGCACAAAAAAATAAAAAAATAAAAAATAAAAAAAGATGTAAACTCATATTTTCTATCTAAAAAAAAAAAACTACTAAAACGAGTGTTGAAAGCCATCCATGCATTGACTAAAAAAACCAATGCCGAACTTTGAGAGACTAAAAGATAACCTCTTCCTTTCCTGGGCACCTTCCACGTTTGAGAATGGAGAAATTGCTAAATAACAAAACCTAAATCCCAAAAATCAAAGAACAATATTTACTAGCACTCAACGTTGAGTCCCATGCTCTTTATTGGCTCCCAAGTCCAAGGGGGAGAGGGAGATGGCCAGAGGAGAATGATGGAAGAGAGATAGAGAGGACAGGGAGAATGGATGGGGGAGACGGCAGAAAGAGGGAACATTTTGAAAATCTATTATCCTAATATGTGAAATAAATATGGAAAATCAAAAAGTTTATATTCTTTAAGTCAACAGGGCAAATTTGACAATATTAAAAATAGCAATGCTAGGAGTCTCGTATGTAATTACCGTTTTGGTTTCCCACCTCACATTTAATGAAAACACTAAACAGCGAAAACCTGTGAAAAAGAGAAAGAAAGAGAAAGAAGGGGAAGAAGAGGAAGAAGACAGAGAAGAAGAAAAAGAAGAAAAGGAAGACAGTGGAAAAAAAAAACAGTGAAAACCCATAGAAAAGAGAGAAAAAAAAAAGAAGGGGAAGAAGAGGATGAAGAAAGAGAAGAAGAAGAAGAAGAAGAAAAAGAAGAAGAGGTAGACATTGGAAATAAAAAAATAAAAAATAAAGGGAGGGAAAACAATGAAAACACTAAAACAGTGAAAACCCAAATAAAGAGAGAAAAGAGAGATAAAAAAGGGGAAGAAGAGGAGGAAAACAGATAAGAAGAAGAAAAAGATGAGGAGGAGGAGGAGGTAGACAGTGGAAAAAAAAAAGGAAAACAGTGAAAACACAAAACAGTGAAAACACTAAAAATAGTGAAAACCCAATTAAAGAGAGAAAAGAGAGAGAAAGAAGGGGAAGAAGAGGAGGAAGACAGAGAAGAAGAGGAATACAGTGAAAAAAAAAATTAAAAAACAAAAAACAAACAAAAAACAAAAAACAAAAAACAAAACAAAATAAAACAGTGAAAACTCAAAACCACCAGTAGCATCAAACAGCAAGCAGCAGCAGCGGCGGCGGCGGCAAGCAGCAGCGTCTTCTGTTTTATGAGGACAGTAAAGAGGAAGAAGAAAGAAGAAGAAGAAGAAAAAAGAAGAAGGAAAAAGAAATGAAATGGAGAGATAAAGAGAGACCTCGTGCAGGGTGCCAACAAATACACTGCACTGGACACTCTTTTTCTTTTTTTTTTTTTTTATTCTTCAGTCTTCCATCAGGTGCCACGTGGGACGGGAAAAAAAAAGGAGGAAGGGGGACAGTATCTCAATCATTTTCCTATAAAAAATAAGAATTGAGTTAAAAATGCCATAAATATTCAATAAGGGATCTATTAGAATAAAAACGTACATTTAGGTATACAATCTTTTATGTATGATTTTTTGATATAAAAAACTTCTAGTTAGGGATTTCTAGATCATTTCCCCATATTTTAATTATTTAAATTGAATTACAATGCCCTTTCAATATGCTTCTCACCAATCACCACTCACCATTGACTAAATGACTACTCTTGGACTCCATTGATTTAAGTTGACACAATCTGTACGTAGCCAGGGGCGAAGCTAGGAATTATGTTCAGGAGGGGCATATTTTAATTGACTGTTACTACTTTATCTTAATCCAAAAAATAAAAAATAATTTTGTACAAACTTTTTTATTTTGTAAGATTGATGTAGAAGAAAATAAAAAATTGTAAAAATTTATGATCCATTGATATTTGTCAAACCACATTTAAGTTCAATATATTTACAATTGTCCTCCCGGAGCCTATGTTTTGAAAGCATTGTATGATGGCTTCATCATTAACTCAATCAAATGTCTCTTTCTCAATAAATACAATTAAACCTAATCAATTGATTTCCTATTTTGTTACGTAATCAATTCTTTACAATCTTTATAGCAGAAAATGCTCCCACCATAATGGTAGTAGCAACGGGTATAGGAAGGGGAAAAAAAAAATTATCCAAGAGGTCTTGAGTTTAGAGCTTTCCAATTTAATAGCATGAGATGCTTGATATTTTGAAATTTCTTTGTTTATTTGTCATGTTAAAAAGAGTCTTATATCTAGTGGTATAAAGCGTCCGAATTTTCTAGTGATCTGGACTTAGATCACCATGTAGTGATCCACCATTGAGATGGCGCCACAGAAGGCTTGAGATGATCTAAAGGTCTTTAATTATTAGTCTTGACTTGGGTATTAAAGAACAAAAATAAAAAATAAATTTTTTTAGCAATAATCCTATATTTTTCACTCATTTTTTGAGCAATAATCATGGTGGTCCAACGGCCAATTTTTCACTGTAAAAAACAATGGCTATTCAATTCTTCAAAATATCATCATTTTTTCGTGGTCATTTTTTTTTTCCCAGAAATTGACTGTGGAATCACTGTGATTTTTGGTAGGCCTGACACACATAAGAGGGCTTTCTAATCCAATGTCAATTTTTTAAAATTTGTTTTGTAGCTGGTCATATGGAGATCTATTAACATTTTAATATTTTTGTTATTTCTAAAATTGGATTAGATCTTTTGATTTTCTATTGATTTTTACCTTTTAGTGTAGTCTTAGTATAGGTTCAGCCACATTAGAACCATCACTACATGGTGATCTAAGTCCAGATCACTAGTAAATCCAAACTCATAAAGTAAAAAGCTTATGTTAGGAGCTTATGGATATATAATCCAAATAAAAGCAAATAAGAAAAAAATATGGATATGAAAGTAATATGAAGAGTAAAACAAGAATTGAGGGGAGGCATATACAAAAGTAGTACAAAACTTTAAATTTTGATAAAGTATAAAAAATTAAAAAAAAAAAAATTCAGGGGTGGCATCTGCCTCCCTTCAACCATGTGTGGCATCGCCCTTGTCTGTAGCATCCAGATCCTCTACTAGAAAGTGAATTTACTAATTTTTACTAGCCTTTCTTGGGGATGAAGCTACATCAACAAAACTATGATCCAATGGATGGGGTTTTATTGAGCCCCAAAACGACAACTCTATCTGCGTTTGGTTCCAAACGGAAGTCTCACGGTATTCATAGTGTTTTGTTTTTTGTTTTCATAAATCCCACCATCAAAACGACACTGTTTTGATGCACACATAGTAAGTGCATAAAAACTGAACTTGTTTACCAAAAAAATTTTAAACTGACATTACAATAAAAAAAATATATATATATTGTTTCACAAAATACTAACATATATATTTTAACCTCATCTTAATTTTATGAAATGCGCACTATGAGCTTCAATGTAATAGAATCTTTTATCAAAACCTATTCCCCACAAAGAATGCAAATGCAAAAGGCAAAGATAATAATCATTAATCAGTATATTTAGGGTGTACGTAAACGTACAATATATTATACGTGGTGTAGATAATCCTCCACAATATGATTTCTCAACTCAGATCGATGTTCATGAACCCCAAAATAAATGCTTTAGATATATAGAGCTAGAAAAACACATGTCTTATGTTCAAAGGAATACATCTTGATCAGACTATGTATTTTCATTCATTTCGATCATGGTATCCACATGTATGATGAGGAAGATGATGAGATTTTGTGTATGGATTTCGTGAGACTTCCGTTTGGAACCGAATGCAGATGGAGTTGTCGTTTTGGGACTTAATAAAACCCCAGCCATTGGATCATAGTTTTGATGACGTGGCTTCATCCCAGAGAAAGGCTAGTAAAAGCTAGTAAATTCACTTTCTAGTAGAGGATCTGGACGCCTATCTCGTAGTTCTAACTATGCTAGTATTAGAGATTTAATTTTAGTGGTTCAGGTGGGGATTGGCTTTGTGTCTCTTCATGGATGTGATCTTGTGTATTTTGAGGGAGGTTTGATTTCAAAGTTTTAATATTAGATTTTTTTTTTTCTTGGGAATCAAATGGTAGAAAACATGTACACACACTCACGCACATGATAGATTCACAGTACTGGATATAGGAGGCCAAAGTTCAAACACACACCTACATTATTAGTCTATCATGTGTGTGAATGTGTGTGTTTTCTCTCATATTTGTGTGGTTTTTGTCCCACAATGGTTAGTTAGTGTGTGCATTAGTTGTATTTAAAATCATATAATCTCCTTAAAGGATAGGCTCTTTAGAAGTGTGTTTGGACTTTAGCTTTTTATACCCAACAATGCCTACTTTTAACCTTCATATTTTCAAATCAAAATTTAATGGATTTGGATCATGGCTAGCTAGCTAGCTTGTAACTGTGACTTCTATACTTTTAAGTTTTAACATTCATATTTTCCCATATGTATTTCCTTTAGGTCTATGTACCTGATTCATTTACTAAGGTCCATGAGCATTTTGATCAAGGCCCATTTACTAAGATCATTATCCATTCATCAAGAACTACATGCCTTTTCCATACTAAAAGCCTATATAATAAAAGAATAGTTCTACGGATCCTGTTAATTTTCTCCGTTTATACTCCACTTCACATATTTAAGTGCCAAAACAGCACACTAAAATTACTCCATTACAGTGAAAACATCCAAACTTAGTAAAAATACAATTTTTTTATTATTATTATTTTCACTGTCTTTTTTGGACTTTTACTATGGCTTTTTTTTTTCATTGCCTGACAGTAAAGAAGAAGAAAAAGGTTCTTTTTTACAGTCGTTCCTTTTTATTTATTTTTATTTTTTTGGTTTTTGTTTTCATTGACAATAGAAAAGAAGAAAAAGAATAATCACTGTGTTTTTTTTAAATTTTTTTTATTGTACTCTTTTTAGGTTTTCATTGATTTTTTTTGAGTTTTTACTGTCTTTTTTTTTTTTCATTTGCTTTCGTTTATAAATAATAAGAAGTTTGTTTTTTTTTAATGTGGTTTTTTTTTTTCCCTTTTTTTTACAGTAAAGAAGAAAAAGAAAAACTCATTCTGTTTTATTTATTTATTTTTTTTTTACTGTAATCTTTTTAGGTTTCCAATGAGCTTTTTTTGGGTTTTTACTGTCTTCTTTTATTTTCACTGTTTTTTTTTTTTTTTTTTTTTTTTTTTTGGGTTTTTTTTTTTTTTTTTTTTTTTTGGGTTTTGGTTTTCATTGGCTGACAGTAAAAAAATAAAAGAAGAAGTTACTTTTTGATTTTTTAGTTTTTGGTTTTCATTGACAGTAAAGAAGAAATAGAACCATTGAAGGACCAGTAAAGCATTGAAGAAAAAGTACGATCCGCCAAGTTGATGCATTGAAAAACCAATAAAGCAGATCTTCCCTTTATCTCCCTTCCTCTCTCTCTATGCTCGCCGGAGAAGGAGCAGATCACCGGATCATGTGAACTTGCCATCGTTCTTCATTTTCTCTTTTTAGGTCTTTCTCTTTCTTGAAATATGAAGTGTGAAATGGCTCATAGTCTGTTGCAGTAGATATATAGAGAGACTTGGACAGTGAACTTATGGGTTCGGTGTCATGGTGTGATTCAAAGATGGAAAGTGGATAAGATCAACTCTTGGGAATTCTAGTGCAGTAGATGGACCATGGAGATATAGTGGTTAGTGGTGTCAAAATGGATAGGCCGCCTATTTGGCCCGTTGACCGGTCTGATAAGTTAATGGATCAGGCCCGATCCGGTCTGATAACTAATGGAATGGCCTAATATGATCTATAGGAAATGGACTGGACTAGACTGGGCTAAGGATTTTTGTCCAATGGGCTGGCTCGATCCGAGTCCGATAAGCAGCCCGAACTGATCCACTAGTTCGATTTTATCCGATTCGCCCATTACCCCATCCAATAGCCCATTTGATCCGATCTGTTTAGCCCAACCCGTGGGATTTAATACCATACCTCTTTAAGATAAAAGTTTTATGTAACAATTTTTACCACTTGGCTAAGTATTAGCTTGTGATAATTTACGATGATAGATAATATTTAAATTAATTTCATTTAAATTATTTAATAACCATTAAATATATATAAAATAATTTTTAGAAAAAAACACTATTGGATTAGACAAATTTCTTATGAATACCATGTTCGCAAAAAAAATAAAAATAAAATAAAAATAAAATAAAAAAAATAAAAAGAGCAATCCAATGGTCAATTTTTGAATAATGATTATAGAAGATTAGTGATATTTTAAAAGAACAAATTAGACAAATTTTTATATTGTTATTTTTAAAAAACTGACCATTGGATTACTATGATTTTTGAAAATATGATATTCATGAGAAATTTGTTCAATTCAATGGTAGAATTGTAAAAATATCTTGTATAATTAGTCATACACTAGTGACTCGAGCTAGTAAATTACAAGGTGCATATAGTACGAAATCAAATGTGGTTACTTGATTACAGTTAATCACCAAAGAAATTTAAAAAAACTAACTGTACGTTGTATTAGATAAACACATTGTGAATACCATGCTCGCAAAAAATTCATAGCAATCCAATAGTCAATTTTTGAATTATGACTATAGAAGATTTGTGATATTTTGAAGAACAAAACATACAATTTTTTACATTGGCATTTTTCAAAAATAGACCATTAGATTATTATGATTCTTTGCAATCATAGTATTATTCATAAAAAGCTTGTTCAATCCAACGGTGGGTTTTGTATTTTATAAATTACGGGTCTTTTCTTTTAATAAGTTTTAATCACAATTAAATTAACCTGTTCATGAGTCTTTTTCGGTATTTTTTATTTTATTTTTTCACTCACGAACTCATTAAATTTTTTAAAAAGGAAAAAAAAATACTTACTTAGTAGAAGTCACAAATTATATTTTTTAATTAAGAATATCATATATTTTTAATTAAAAATATTATTTTTTGACATCAATCTTTAAATCTTTTTAATTTTTGACTATGATGATGCAACTCTCTCCTACCAAAATTGTATACATTTGAATATGAATAAAATAAGTTTATTTTTGTTTAATTATTATTTATTCATGTACTGTACTAGTTATGGTTTTTTTTTTTTTTTTTTTTTAAATTTTTATTTTAAATTAAAAAATTAAAAAAAAATTAAAAAAAAAAAAAAAAAAGAGACTAAAAAACCCGTTAGCCTGATTCATTAGCGCGTTAGCTCGATCCATTAGCCCAATCCGGTCCAATCCATTAGCCCGATCCGGTCCATTATTTTAGTGAACTAGTCTAATGGATCAGATTAGACAGGCCTTTTCCTCTTATTGGACAGGCTCAATCTGGTCCGATAGCTTAACGAGTCAAGCCCAATCAAATCTAATAGCCCGTTAGCCCACTTTCTTAATGGGCGGGTCCGGTCCGGTCAGATCCACCAATTTTGATACCACTAATAGTGGTCTTAAGTACTGTACACGTAAAACGAGAAATGCATGGAAAGTTTGGACGGAACAATTATCATATTCCCTAATAAAATTATAAAAGATCATTGCTCCCATTATTGTCTCCGCCGTACCATCATAATCATTTAATTATCAATATTTTCACCACCCATCATATTTATTATATCATAATTTTAAAAAATTTCATCACCATCAACCATTGTTGCCATGCACCACCACTGTCACCAGTTCCACATCCATCCTTATTGTATTACCAATTTTTTAATATTAAAATTATACTTCAATTTTCAACATATTTATTGATTGTCGCCATTGCCCCAATCTAGCGCTGCAACGAATATGTTTTTTTCTTTTTTTTTTTTAAACACATTTTACCATATATATTATTACTATCACTACCATTTTTGCCACCACTAAGGCACTAATACCACTACTATTAGGGCCGGTCCTGGAATTTTAGATGCCTTAAGTGAGCTCCTAAAATGTTACCCTTACTATGTATTGACAAAAAAATTTACGTATAAAATTTTAGTTATTGAACCTTAATTTCTCATAACCTAAAACCTACAACAAGCAATTCACAAAGAGGGTTTTTAATAGACTCATACCGAACCTCCTATCACCATTATAAATATATATTTTTTTTAAAAGAAAAAAAATATGAAGCTAAAACCAATAATAATCAATTCATAAATAGAATTTTCAATAGGCTCACACTGAACCTCCTATCATTGTTATAAATATAATTAAACGAACAACAATTCTATTTGTCCCTCGTACATCTGACCAACTTGGAATAGTTATTTTGAAAAATTTACTGTTGAATTTGATGCTTCACTTATATATATCAAAAATTCAAAAAATTACATTGATCAAATAGTTGGTTTTTCAAAAGATAGACTGTGACCGTCTTTTACAAATTTTTTCATGATTGCAAAAACCAATTAATCATTGGATCAATGTAATTTTTTTCATTCATGATAAGTATAAGTGAAATATCAAATCCAACGGTCGGTTTCTCGAAATACCTATTCCAAGTTGGTCAAATGCACGAGGCAGAACAAAAAAGGAGGACAAATGGAATTTTCTTTAAACTAATAAAGAATACGTACAACAAACAACTCACAATGAGGGTTTTCAATAAGCTCACCTCAAATTTCCTGTCATGATTACAAATATATCAAACAAATAAACAAAACATACAACAATGAATTCACAATGAGGGTTTTCATCTCAAATCTTCTGTCATCATTACAAATATATTAAACAAATAAACAAAACCTAAAACAATCAATTAACAAGGAGGGTTTTCAAAAGACTGATCTCGAACCTTTTGTCACTATTACAAATATACCAAACAAACAAACAAGACATGCAACAAAATCAACAATCAATTCACAAGGATGATTTTCAATAGACTCACCTTGAGCCTCCTACCATCATTACAAATATAATTACATTAATAAACAAAATTACATTACAACTTTTGAATATAATTCTATTAAAATGAATATAATTCAACTATAATTTCCATAAATGTATTATACAAAAATAGAACAATGCTACCAAGAAATCAATTAAATTAATATTCTAAGGAAAAATGCAACAACAAAAAATAGAGGCTAAATTGTAGAACATTGCCCAAAAAATTTGTTTATTTCAGATCAAGAAACTCATACTTTTTTTTTTTTTTTTGCTTTTTATTTTTTGTTTTTGTTGCAAGGCTGAGTTAAGAGCTTTTGGGTTTGGACTAATGCCTAATGGGATGCCCTATACAATACATATATACTCAAACTTTAGCTCAAGACAATGCCCCTAAAATCTTGCAAAATTTTGATGCCCTAGGCGGTGGCCTCTTGGGCCTACCCCTAGGGTCGGCCCTGACCACTATCGGACTGTCACAGTTAGCGTGCCAAACACATTTTGTGATCATGAATTGTAACAGTTACCGTGCACAAATTAAAGGCACGCTCACGGTGACACTTTCAACATCCATGCATTTCAATAACCGTTAATTTTGCTACAGCCAACCTGCGGTCATTGAGCATGAGCTTTGCCGGTTCAATGGTTCATGTATTTTCCATTATGGAATGAGGTTATGGGTTTTATTTCTTATGGATGAAAATTGGTCCATCTATTGCTCCCCTTCCACTAACCACTAACTCTACCAATGTTTGTCGATTTGTGCACAAAAAATTAATATTTGATCCATATATTTCTAGCCAATTTAGTTGGCGTATGATCTATCTATATCATGCATTTACATCAATAATTAAAATTAAAATTTTTATTTTTTCAATAAAAATGTACATGTGAAATATATGGGTGAAGTGGCATTTTTCTTTGACCAAATATTTAAAAATAATCTCAATCCAATTTGTTAAAAATTTTCCATATATAATTTTCGTCATCTGAACAAAATTAGATCCAACACAAAAAGGATAGCATTTAATTCCGAACCGAAGACCATAGACCATAGATTATGACATTATTGGGATGCTGTACGTCTCATATGAACTAGATTTATTTGGACAGACAAACAAGCCGTAAGATTTGTACCCGGGGCTACTTAATTCATTCCTTCAGTAGCCGTAAGATTCGTAATATAGTTGCTAATTTTATTTTATTTTTAAAATTAATTAATTTGGGTTATATTATCACAATATCACCGATCCAATTACTTAAGCTTGAAGTCCTTTATTGATAACCATTACCTTAAACTTTATTCATCCTTGTATATATATCTCAAATCATTTCTAAATTAATTAACAAGGTTATATATATATATATATAACACCCGTCTAGTTGTGAATTTAGTGTCTGTGTTTACGCTAAAAAATGTTGGCAAATTATAATTAGACATGTGGCATTTAATTGGGATTTATCAGATAAATCAAATTAACAGATTTGGCTGGACACGTGGCAAGATTCTAATAGAAGTCTAAGCTAATTAGAGACTAAGTCAAAGGGAATATAGCAATTGGACACGTGACAAGCTGTTAGAAGGAATTAAATAAAAGGTGATTACATTAGAGATAATGGCTTATGAGTTTTAGCCATAATAGAAGACCACGCATAGGAAGGAAAGCCTCAAAGCCACGTTTCTGCTAATTGGAAGATCATGAAGCAGCCACAATCAAGGTAATGGAGATCATGGGGGAGCCATGATCAGAAAATGAAGCAACATGGAATGGTTATTGATCATAGAGGAGTAGTTTTCCAGCCGTGAAGCTATATAAGCAAGATGAAGTGCAACGTTTCAAACCCCAACAACTTCAACATTCAAACTACAAGCATCAAATGCATGCCTTGCAATTTTATTTCTTTCAATCAATTTCGTTCAAGCTTTTAATTTAGTTCAGCATTGTATTCAATTCTGCATCCAGTATCATTTTCTTTCAAGCATTTATCATGACCTACAAGGGATTGGTAAGTTCATCGTTTGTAAGTATTTTAACTTCATCAATGAAGTTTAAGTTCATTTCAATTTGATTTCATTCTCATGTCTTTATTTTTATTCACTGATATTGATTTCTTGTATAAATCATTCACTTTAAAGACCCATAGGAAGTAGTAGTCCTGACTTCCATCCAATTGCCTGATCATATAAATAGTGACTTTCTAGGCCTTGAGATTCTCGATCTTAAGTTCCCTACCTAGCAAGGTGCTTGGGGTCGTGTTCAACGATCTCCGAACTTTGATTAGTCCTGGTACGCTCGCGCACACACATATCACGTGAGTAGATATTTAGAGGAACAATCTGGTTCGGTTCTTTCTTCTACGTTAATATTCTTATTGTTCGAGTGATATATATAAGAGAGAAAGATATATCGCCCCATATATCCATTCGCTTTAATGTTTCATTGAGTTAATTCTTGATCAATTAATTAAAGAGAAGAAGATGATGAGTTCATCATCATCATCATCATCATCATCATCAACAACAACATCATCATCGGTGCCTGTGGGGTATAAATTTAAACCAACCCACAAGGAGCTTGTGTGCCATTATGTGAGACCCCAAAATTTTGAATAGTAAAATTTTCTAATGGTAAATTTTCAATAGTAAATTTTCTTAATTATTATTATATTATTTTATTTTATTGCACACTTGGCATTTTGCCATTGGGCAATGAAATGTGCCATGTGGTCATCAATTAAGAAGGGTGCATGAGAATTTATGTACACCCTTGGGTGACATCTAAAATGTGAATGGTGGGTATATATGAATGGTGGATAAATGTGAATGGTGGGTAAATATGAATGGTGGATAAATGTGAATGGAGGGTATATATGAATGGTAAATATGAAAGAATGGTAGATGAATCTAAGAGTGGTAGTTAAATTTGAGAGTGGTAGATAAATTTGAGAATGGAAGATGAGAATGGTGGAT
>JAESVK010065357.1:0-16235 GCA_017140935.1 Hamamelis virginiana
TAATAAAATTTACTATTGAAAATTTCGGGGTCTTACAATACCTCCCCCTTAACAGGATTTCGTCCCCGAAATCAGCCGTCAACAAACAGATAAGATACTTCTCACAGATGTATATATATATATATATACATAGATCACAAAGATAACAATTATCTGCCAAATAAAAAAAAAATATATTTATGTACATCATAGAGCAGGATTATTTTGAGAAGTAGAAGCAGCATTTACAGATACTTTTTGTAATCTGTCTACAATTTCCTTCTGTACTTCTTTAATCTTATCATTATACTGCTCTAACTCTGTAATCTTTGGATTCACTTCCTTAGCATAAGAATCCAACATACGTGTATTTTCACGTGTTAGTATCCTATTTTTCATTCGAGTCCCCTTAAGTAACCGTGTTAGACTCTCAACTTCTGCAGTTCTGGCTCGCACTTCTGTTGTCCTAGCTTTCAAGCGTAGAGCTATATTTTGTACAGAACTTGTAGTTCTTGAATAGAGTACAAGAGATTCATACAAAGCTTCTATATCAGACCTTTGCGCCAACATCCTTTCATGTTGAGGAACAACGAAAGGTTGGTGTAGTTGAGCATCCAAAGATTCATTCAAATCAGGAAGCATATTAATGGAAGATGAGGATGCCATTACAAGAACTTGATAAATATTCAAGAGAGCTTTGATGAACAAATGATGTAGTTTACGATTCTGAAAGATATTTAAAACATTGATCTCAAGCAGCAAAATCTACTGTTTCTCCAACTTTTTAATAAAGAGATTCACCAACAGTATCTGTCGATACTTTTTCAGAAAATCAAGCATTTGTCAAAAAGTAAACAGTTGTAGCACTCATTTTTCAAAAAGTAATTTTGTCTGCTTCACCGACAGTTCAAATCAGTCGAATACGTTTTCAGAAAATCTCTTTTTCGTCAAAAAGTAAACAGTAATTCGTCTGCAGACATTTCAAATCAGTTTGAATTTTGCAACCAAATGTATTTTCAAATTTTTGTATAAATTTGGCTCTCCTCTTTCCATCTACTCATTCCAATCTATCATTCGTTCCTATATCTGAAAATGCAGCATCTTGTATTGATTCATAAAAATCCTTTTCATATTCTACCAATACATAAAAATTTTGTTCAATATCTACTCCTAACTCCATTTCTGAAATTCTTTAAGAATATTAGAAGAAATGCTTTCTTCTATCACCACTCTTAGAAACAGCTTTATCTCTCCTCATACATCAAAAGTTGGTATTTGCTTCAATCTCCATCATTACATGAAACAAGAGAAGCTATATCACTTTTTATTATATTATCCATCTTGCTGGTTTCCTAGTTCTTATAGTTACTCCCCCCAATTCACCAATTGAGAGTTAAACTTTGACACCGAAAAATCAGTGTCATTAATGCTAAATACTGCGGAAGGTTGAATTTGTTGAAAGAATATATCGCTGGCTTTTGAGTTCTTAAAACTGCCATTACAGACTTTATACAGCATTCATAAGAGCTCGTAGCAAGGTAAGGTATAGGTTATGGGTTGTCATTCAGGGCAATAATGGGTTTTTACCACTAAAGAAAATTTTTAACAGATTTTTCATTAGGTAAGAAGCCAGTCCGAAAGATGTATACTCTACCTTGTGCTCACTCTCTTCTGTCATAGCTAACTAAGCTATACAGGAAATCCTAAGGTATAGGACATCATCTTGAGAGATGATCCAAAACTATGATTTCCTAAGTAAGGAAATTTGATCTCACCCTCAGCTTCTTCATTTTCCTTATCTTCTTGAGAATATCAGTGAGTCATCATTATCATCATGATCTTGTTTATTCTCATTTTTCCCATGATGATATTTGAGATGCATCCTTTATAAAACTATTTAGGTGGATCATAGTTGTTGTTACTTGCCACCACAACTTGCATCTCTCCTTGATAACTATTGATTTCTACTAATCTCAAGAGTATGGGTCTTTCCTTGTATCCCGTAAATATAATTTTTGTGGAGAAAACTATTGATCTCTACTAATTATATTTTGGGAAACGATTATAGTAGAATGTGCATGTGTTACATCAACGTGCATTTCTAAGCAATCGGTTTCATACTCTAGCATATAGACTTCGGAAAATACTTTGTTGGCCATGCAGTAGTCTGTCAAATTATATCCCAACCTGCATCTCCTTGAGAACATCAGAGAATTATCATCATCATCACCATCACTTCGTCTGTTATCATTATTATTAATCTTCTATTTCAAAGATCATGATGCAAAATACCCGATTGTACCATGAGATCATTCACACACAATAATTTTTATGAGTGTCGGCAAGCCGACCTTGGTCCGTAAATATCGGATCTTGCTCCCCTCTTTTCCTCTTTCTTATATTATTTGCTGAAGAGAGATCAAGTGAGGGAAGAAGAAGAGATAAAAAATGGGGAAAAGCTCCGGCTTACTCCATTCATCCTGGCACTTCCTTGAGTCAAAGCTCAATAAAATTTTAGATCTGCAACCGGATCACACTGAAAGCTCTCTTCCATCTATGGAAGAATTCTCTGTTCTCTCTCTTGGTAACTATAGATCACTGCTAATCTCACAGGTATGGATCACAACCTAGATTTCTTAAATATATTTTGTTATGGGATGACTATAGATCTCTGCTAATTATATTTAAGAGAGGCCTCAGTTATCGCCATTTCAAGGTTATATGTTCCATATTCCAGAATGTAATTCTTTTGAGGTTGATTCCGCCAGGCATGCAATAATCGGTAAAAGATTATCAAATGCATCCTCAGAGTGCATCTCCAAGCAATTCATATTCTAAAATGTATTCTTTGGTATGAAAAGATTTAGCCGGCGATTTCATCAAAAGACGAAGAAAATTGTGCAACCTCTCTATAATCTCTATAGGGGAACGAAGTCTCAAAGGTCCGAGAAGATTTGGAGCTTCTAAGCCTCGAACACATGTTTCAAAGTTCAAGAATTAAGCTGTGGAAATACTTGTAATGTTTGTATATACCAGATGTAAATACCATTTACTACCACTGTACACCTGATTATGATTTGTATCAAGTACCAGGTGAATCATACTTTATGCAATAATTGTGATTTCAAAATTTTCAAGCATTTCTATCGTAATTAATTATGATGTGTAATCTTAATAGATTACTGATGATTCATACCAGAATCATTCCCATATATATATCACTAATGATTCTTCAAGAATCATAATCACATAATTATACATCTTCTCTACCAAAGAAACATAATTATACTCATTATAATATACCATCACTCAGGTATTATACGTATTTCATTTCCATACAAATATCCATACACAAACATCATACATATATATATATACACATACATATATATATATATATACACATACGTCTGCCCTAATCCCGGTTCTAGTAAAGTTAATATGACTCTACTCTACAGGGTCAAAGGGCTCTGAATCATCACCCACTAAAGGCGAATTCACCTCCCCCTCAGGTTCAGACATCTCGGTCCAAACTTGAAGTTACAAATACCACAACTCAGTAACCTATTTATGGACAGTGTTTCTCTTTCGTGACTAGTACTCACTCATCCAAGAGCAACCAAAAGCTCTGATGCCAAAATTGTAACACCCCACACAAAATAACCCCTATGCGAAAATGCAACAGTGACATAAAACACCAAGCGCTTATCTTTTGAGTAATTTCTTTTTAAAATTAACATAGTTTAAAACAGTTTTTTATAATACGTGTGCGGAAGTCTTTAAATAATTTTTTCAACATCTCAAAAATTAAAGATAGCACTGAGTACTAGTTTGTATCATGAGTACAGTCCCGTAATGTACTCGAATTCCATAAACATCCATTTAGTTTACTTAGTTGGATAGAGTCTCATGCTGATAATGTGTCATCATCTTAAAGAAAACACATAGCAGAAAAATAAACAAACACCAGGATTTACGTGGTTCGGCAAAATTGCCTACGTCCACGGTGAGCCATTTTTATTATTGAGAATCATATTACAAGAATACAATATCTTCTTTTCTCAACACATTCAGAAATATTCACATCCTTCCTCATTCTCATATCTGTCAACAAATTTATCATCAGCCAAATATCACATAAATAAATCATCATATCTGTAATTCATTTATATGTATTACAGAATATATCCATCACTTTTTCACAATAAATAATTTTACACTACGTGCATGCTTTAAGCATATGACAGATGCAATGCTCATGCAGTCATACCTGTCATTTTCTCTGTTATGCTTTTCCTGCAAAATATCAACCATTCACACTGATGGTAACCTTATTTTAGGATTCATCATTTCACCACAATAGATGGCTACCTCATTTTAACCATCTTACCACAACAGCATCCCCACCTTTTTAGGATGTCTATCACCTAGTCCCTGCCTTTTTAGGACCTACCGCGATTGTCACTCATTGGCAAGAGGATTTACGTACTGTTTTTAGCAAGGGTGATATATTAGTGCACTAACTGTTTCCAGGATCTTTTGTCCATCGGTGGTATCTCAACTCCTCGTTTCCACAGTTACAAAAATAATCATAAATGCATATGATTTTCTATGCAATATATTTCACATGTAACTGTGTCTCATGCTAGATGCAATTATTACATGCAATGCATATGGCATACATCTCATATCAACAATTCATGTATGTCAATTCGTGCATACATTTCATAGTATATTAACTCAACATATATCTCATATCAACAGTTATATCAGTGATATACAAATAAATCATTCTGCTCACTCAACTTGAGCTATCACATGTAACTGTGCCACTGTAACACCCCGTACTTCTTCAAGTAACAATACTGTCCGCTTTGCCTGCACGCGTAACATGCGCGCTCATATAGGCATATTCACATGACAAGTGCACGATTTTATTTTCTTAAAACATATTGTAACTATGAGATGAATGGAATTTACTGATAAGCCCAGTCACTTTCTCATAACATCATCACCACATGCCATATGCAAATTTTATGTGAAATAATTATGGCAATTATCACATGTATGTAATTTATACATAACAATTAACATGCTTCATCATTTTATTCATAATAATAACAGTCTGTTATAAACTGTACAAATATCACATGCATATATCAACAGTTTATATATATGCCAATATGATTTCCATAACTTGTATTTCCAAGATCTTTCACTAATCATCATGATTTTATAAAAATCAATTATTCATGATTTTAACTATTTTCCAAAGACTCACAATTTGGAAGATAGTTAATTTTCTATCCTTATGTATTTTTCTATAAAATAATCCATTCTAGGATACTTGTTTGATTTGTGTAGAATTTATCAAATTTTATTAGATTGGAAAATCATACTAGAATAGTCAAAATACAATGAGGTCACATGGTAAGCCTTATGGTGCACCTTCACTATGCTCCATAATTTTCTAGGCTCTTTTATGCCTCCCAAACAACAACTTTTATACCCATTAATATCAACTTAATTTAATAGGATTTTTAAAAATAATTCCAAGTCAAAATGATATTCACAAGCACTAATTTGCAATTGAGGGTGTATGGTCTACTATGCATCTTTATAGCACAGGATCATACATGCACACTCACGTACATGATACGTCCGTATTTTTCATCTTTTTGGCCAACTTTGCACACTTATATCTCCTTCGTTTCTCATCCGATTTTGGTGATTCAAGATGTTACAGAATCTATGTGATACAAGCTTTCAAAATATAATGGTGGTGTATAACACCTCCCATCCGAACATATTTAAAAATGATGCTAAAGTAGGCAAGTTAATAAAATTTCAGATTTTTCGACAACTTCGTTTCTCAATTTCTCTCATAATTCAAATCCAATTGAAGTGATTCAAAGTTCTAAATTCATATAAAATCAATCTATACCATATATATATAAATCATAATTTTTCGATAAACTATGAAATTACACCTTGTGCCTACTATTAAAGCTTCATGGAAGCTTTCTCTCTCTAGAAATTCTCATTCACCCATAGGTCTTTTTCCACGATTCTTGTCTCTAAAAATCCATAAATTCAAGCTTTACAATATACTCAAATTTCGGAATTTTCGGACATATACACAATATACTACAAATTTTCAAAGTTTCAATATTACTAAACTTCAGAAAATTATAGAAATTAATCTACTCATCGGAAAATTCCCAAATTTGGTATACATGATCCTGAGTTGATATAGTTGATGGGAAAAATAGTCCCAAAGTTTCAGTTTTTCATTTTTATATAAAATAAAAATCCAAGATTTGAAATCCTCATATATATATATCACATATATGTAAGTCATTATTTCATCATTAAATCATACCATATTCAATCCAAAAATTGAAATATAATCAAAATAGAAATACTATCTCACCTCACTAAGCTTGGAATTATGCAATTAAATTACCGAGTATTCTGCATTTGTGCAGCTCCATCTTCCCCTTAGCTTCTCCTTTTTCTCTCGTTCTCTTTCTTTTCTTTTTCTTCTATCTCTCTTCTCCTTTCTTTCTTTCTTTCCTTCCTTCCCCCTCCTTCCTGCCGAACTCCCCCCTTTAATCTATATATGTCGATTCATATATTTACTTTTCATAAATAATTCATTGTGGACCCCACAGCTTTAATTTCTTTCCCACATACAATTAAAGCCTTTCACCTGTTTTTAATATACAATATCAAATTCGCCGACAACCTTCAATTATTTTTTTTTCTCTCTCCTCTTTCACTTCTGTCCTCCCCACTCCCTTATTATATATTATATATATATTTTATCATAACAAAACAAATGAGGGCACAAAGACAAAACACATATCATCCCCTGCGTCCCACACTATATATATATCTACACACACACAGAATCAATCACACACACACACACACACACACACACACATATATATATTTTCTAACCATAAAATATAATATGGTGATCATCCACCACTTGCCAACACAATAATGCATTTCAATTATAATGCATTTATAACACTCTCATGCACCCTTCTCCAAAAAGCGTCCACATGGCACACTCTATGGCCAATGACAAAATGTCATGTGTGCAATAAATAAAATAAAATAAAAACAAATAATAAAATTTACTATTGAAAATTTCGGGGTCTTACATGATGTTTGTAGATGTTAGGCACTTAGGCTTTTGGAGATGCAAGTTGGAGAAGAATAAGCTTTTTGAGAAGGGTGTTGTCTATTTGGCTAAAGGCATGAAGGAACTTATTTGCATTTTTGTGGACATTTTATATATCCCTTATTTTTTTTGGTAAACTTGAGGTTGGGTTTGAATACATAGGAGATTGAAACTTGACATTTATATATCTTGGTTGTGTCATTTTCTAGACATTATTAGTATTGTTTTTCAGATGGTTGTTGTGTCGAAAACTTGGCATGAGAGGAAACTTTTTGGTATAAGATCTTATTTTCTTTGGTTGTAGCCTATGAGATGCCTTTTGTAGACATTTATTTATACTTTTTGAGATGTGACGTCGATTTCATGTGGAAGACTATATTTTGATTATGATGGTTGTTGTTGTTAGCCCTAAGGTCAATTTCATTGACCACATTTTGATGAACAACAAACATTACTTTAGTTACTAACAAATGGTTAAGTGTTTTTGTCTCCATAGATTCAAAGACATATCTTATTGGAGCTCATCAACATATCTCAAACGTCTCGTGTGCAAATACTCAAATTCATTAAATCATGAAGTTTAAGGCAACTCAATTGGTTAAACTTGCATAGCTCAAAGCCAAAAAGTTTTTTCATATTACATTAGCATATATTCACTTGGAAAACTTGTAAAAAGTCTTGTAACTTAGTCAAAAATGCTTTTTAATGTTTAGTTAACTACTTGATATGTTAGAAGTTGATTTGGAATTAAAATTTTCAAGTTATTAGCTTAAGAACATGTTTAGTCGACTAATCTCTTAGTTCTAGTCGACCAAACATGGTCCAGTAGCTAAAACTGTGAAAAATCTTAGTCTAGTCGACTAATCATGTTGAGTAGTCGACTAACAAGTTTTGTAGTCGACTAATCATTTTGTCCAGTTGATTAAAAGCTGTCCAGTAGCCATTGTTGTATATTGCAGAAAAGCTAGTCGACTAACCCCATTGTCTAGTCGACTAACCGTGCCCGGAAATTTTCCCAAACTGTTTTTAACTTAGCTAGTCGACTAATCATCCTTGCCTAGTCAACTAACCTAGCCCGGGAATTCATTTGCTTTAAAATTTTAAGTGGCTAGTCGACTTAAACCTTTTGTCTAATCGACTATGGCTTTTGCAAATGCAAAACGACTTTTTCTTATTTGGGCAATGAAACATGAAATGTGGCCTGCTCTTCTCCTCTCCTCCAATGAGGTTCAAGCTTATTTCAAATGGCCATTTCAGACTTAAATAGATATATAAAGAGGTTTGCTTCTCATTTATTGCAATCAATCCAACTCTAGTTAATATCATTCATTGCAAGCATTCATCATTCAAAGCTTTCTCTTACAAATACTTGAGCTATACTTGTTAATCATTTGAGAGGCTATTAGTTGAGCTTTATGTTTGTGTAAATCAACTTGTTGAAGTATTTATTGTACACAACCAAATCTTGTGAGATTGTATTGAGTGTTCTTTGTGAGCACTTGGGTGTGTTCTTTGTGAGCACCATTGAGAGTTCTTTGTGAGCTCTTGAGCAAGTTCTTTGTGAGCTTAGGTGAGAGTATTCCACTTGGGATAAAGAAGACTGTATAAAGGTTTCTCCACCTTGAAAGAGTAATCTTTAGTGGATTGTGGGAATCCTTGGGCTAAGTGCTTAAGGTGAGGAGTAGGCGGAGTCCGAACCTCGTTAAATCACTGTATTTGATTTCTCTCTCCCTCTCTCATTTCAATTAATTGTTCATATATATATATATATATATTTGCTTGTGTTGAAATTAATTGAACCTAATTTTTATTTGGTAATATTTTCTAAAGTTTGCCATAAACCCTATTCACCCCCCTCTAGGGTTATTTATTTGGGACAACAATTGGTATAGAGCAAGTGCTCAATATTTGATTGTTTTCTCGAGCTAAAGATCAATCACAAACATTAGGGAATTGAGCTTTTTCACAAGGCCATTCCATTGACTGACCTCCCTAATTCAATGGTGAAAATTATAAAAGTTGGAAAAATAGAATGCAAAATTGGATTGAATCTTATGACATGGCTGTTTGGAGAGTTATTATGATGGGAAACAAAGTCATCTACAAAACCACTGAAGATAGAACTCAAGTACCTAAAGATATGGAAGAATGGACTGAGAATGACATGAAGCAACTTCAAGTCAATTCAAGAGCAAAGAATGTACTCTCTTGTACAGTGAGCGACGCCGAATACAACCAAATTTTCGGATGTGATACCGCTCAAGAAATGTAGAAAAAGCTTGAGGTAACGTATGAAAGCACAAAACAAGTAAAACGTTCTAAACTCATCATGGTTATGAGAGATTATGAATTGTTTAAGATAGAAGAAAATGAAAGTGTTAGTTCTATGTTTACTCGTTTTACTCACATTATTAATGAAAGGAAAGCTCTTGGTAGAATAATTACAAATTAGGATGTCATTTCAAAGATTCTTATAGCTCTTCCAAAGTCACGGGAATCAAAAGTTACGGCTATTCAAGAATTCAAAGATTTGGATACACTTGATATAGACGATCTTTTTGGCTCTCTATTGACTCATGAGACTACCTTAAAGAGACAAGATGATGAAAAGCCAAAGAAGAGCCTTGCTCTCAAATCCACCTCTCATGATGATGCTAGTGATGATGAATTCAATGAAAATGATGATTAAGATATAGCACTCATCACAAGAAAGTTTCAAAAGTTCTTAAGAAGAAGAAGAGCTCTTGGGAAGCCTAATCAAGGTGGAAGCTCAAGCATCAATGAAAATTGCTACCATTGCAAGAAGCCGGGACATAGAATTGCTCAACACCCCTTCAAGAATAAGAATAAAGGAAGAACTATCGAAGAAATGATAGAAGAGGAAAAGCCATGAATGCTACTTGGGATGAAGTAAATGATGCAATTGAAAGTGAGGATAACACTCATGAAGAAACGGCAAATATTTGTCTCATGGCAAATAAAGTTGATGAGGTACCCTCTAGCTCAAACTCAAATGTTCATGATGATGATGATTTATCTATTGATGAACTCTATGATATGTGTGAGGAGTTGTGCAATAAAAATTCATCTTTAAACAAAGCTCACAATATATTAATGAAAGACCTTACTACTATCACGGGTGAAAAACTAGCTCTGCATTATCAAAATTTGAGACTTGTTAAAGAAATTGAAGAATTAAAATGTGATATTGAAAATTTTAGAAATGTTCCATCTTCTTCAAGTTATTCAAATGACTATGAATCTTTAATAGATGAAAATGAAGTTTTAAAATGTGAAATTAAGAAACTTAGAAACATTCCATCCACTTCAAATTCTTCAAATGATTATGAGTCCTTGAAAGATGAAAATAAAATTTTGAAAAGAAAAATTAAGGACTTGAATAAAATTTTCAAACTTACAAGTGGTGAAGAAATTTTCAAAAGATTGCTTGAAACTCAAAAAGTAGGATTCAAAAAAGAAGGACTAGGATTTGAATCAAATTCAAATGTTAAAAAATCTTCATTATACCTTGACTTCTTTGTTAAAGCATCAATGCAAGAGAATTCAAAAGATTCGCAATCTCACAATCATTCAAACAAACATGCAAATGCTATTTGTTTATATTGTGAAAGAAAAGGTCATGTTAGATATTCTTGTCCATTTAGAGGCAAAAGAGGCATTGTGAAGATGGTTATGTGGATTCCAAAAGGAACTACAAAATCTAACAATGTATAACCCAAGAAGGTATGGGTACCAAAGGAAATTACTTGATTTTGTTTTATAGGTTTGCATGAACTCAATTCAAGACGAAGAAAAGTGGTACTTGGATAGTGAGTGCTCAAGGCACATGATCGGTGATAAAGACAAGTTCATCTCCCTCAACTGCAATGATGGTGGCTATGTCACTTTTGGAGATGTTGCCAAGGGTAAAATCATAGGTAAAGGTAAAATTGGAAATTTCTCTATCACTATTGATAATGTGTTGCTAGTTAATGGTTTAAAACATAACTTGCTTAGCGTTAGTCAATTATGTGATAATGGATATTTTGTTAATTTTACCTCTTCTTCTTGTAATGTGCTTGATGAAAACCAAAACAATATTTTGTTGCAAAACATTTTTAAAATATATACACAATTGATTTTGATGAATTAGCACTTCAAGATGTAACATGTTTTGCTGCTTTACAAGAAACAAGTTGGTTATGGCATAGAAGACTTGGGCATGCTAGTATGGATTTATTGCATAATCTTTCTAAAAATGAATTGGTTAGTGGCTTGCCCAAAGCCAATTTTACTAAAAATAAAGTTTGTGATGCTTGCTAACTTGGAAAACAAATTGGAACAAGTTTCAAAACCAAAGGTTTCATTTCTACATCTAGATCTTTGGAGTTGCTACATCTTGATTTGTTTGGCCCAAATGATATAGAAAGTCTTGGTGGTAAACTCTATACCTTTGTCATTGTTGATGATTTTTCAAGGTATACATGGGTTATATTTCTTGCTCAAAAGAGTGAAGCTAGCGGTGTTTTTATAAAACTTTGCAAAAAGCTTGAAAACATTCAAGGCCACTCAATTACTCATGTGAGAAGTGATAGAGGGAGAGAGTTTATGAACCAAGACATTGAAAATTTTTGTGACGAAAAAGGTTATTCACATAATTTTTCCGCTCCTAAAACTCCTCAACAAAACGGGGTAGTTGAAAGGAAGAATCGTTCATTGAAAAAGATGTCTAAAACAATGTTAAATGAACATAACTTTCCTAAATCATTTTGGGCGGAAGCGGTTAACACCACATGTTATGTGAGAAATAGAGTGGTTATAAGGTCTAATTTGTCCAAAACTCTATATGAGCTTTGGAAAGGTCAAAAACCAAACATTGGTTATTTTAAAATTTTTGGTTGTAAATGCTTCATTTTGAATGATAGAGAACATTTATCTAAATTTGATGCCAAATCTGATGAAGGTGTATTTATTGGTTACTCTATGAATAGTAAAGCTTATAGAGTTTATAATAAACGCACTCAAACGGTTTAAGAATCTATTCATGTTGTCTTTCATGAAGCTAATCCTTTTACTTCTAAGCATATTGTGTATGAATATGATGTATCTAGGTCTATTCCTCCAATGAAAGAAGAAGTCAATGATCCAATTCCAAATAACTCATCCAAAGAAGAGCCAAAGGATGCATCAAAGAAGTCCTTGCCCAAGGGAGATGAAGTTCAACAAGAAAAGACTCATGAATTACCTAAAGCTTGGAAATTTGTAATAAATCATCCAATTGAGCAAATCATAGGTAATCCATCTCAAAGGGTAAGCACTCGCTCTAATCATAGAAATGGTTGTGGCAATATTGCATTTCTTTCTCAAATTGAACCTAAACATTTTAATGAAGCCGAAAATGATGAAAATTGGATTATGGCCATGCAAGAAAAACTAAATCAATTTAAAAGAAATCAAGTTTGGGAATTAGTGCCTATGCCTAATGATCATTCCATCATTGGTACTAAATGGGTTTTTAGAAACAAAAAGGATGAAGATGGAAATGTAATTAGGAATAAGGCAAGACTTGTTGCACAAGGCTATAATCAACAAGAAGGTATTTATTATGATGAAACATATGCACCGGTTACTAAACTTGAAGCTATTTGCATGCTCCTTGCTTTTGCTATTTTTAAGGATTTCAAATTATATCAAATGGATGTGAAAAGTGCATTTCTAAATGGTTATATTTCGGAGGAAGTTTATGTTGAACAACCTCCCGGTTTTGAAAACACCACTTTTTCCAACCATGTATACAAGCTTACAAAAGCACTTTATGGTTTAAAGCAAGCTCTTAGAGCATGGTATGAAATGTTAAGTAGTTTTTTGCTCTCAAATGGTTTCATAAGAGGCAAAATTGATACTACACTTTTCATAAAGCTTAAAAATGATGATATGCTAATTATTCAAATTTATGTTGATGATATTATTTTTGGTGCTACTAATGATATTCTTTGTCAAGAGTTTGCTAAATTCATGCAAGAGGAATTTGAAATGAGCATGATGGGAGAATTAACATTCTTTCTCGGCCTACAAATCAAGCAAACCAAATAAGGCATCTTGATCGATCAAGCCAAGTATGTGAAGGACATGCTCAAGAAATTTGGTATGGAAGGTGTGAAATCTAGTTCTACTATAATGAGCCCTTCAAATAAGCTTGACATTGATGAAAATGGTAAGAAAGTTGACCAAAAGCTATATCAAGGTATGATTGGTAGTCTTCTTTACTTAACCGCTAGTAGACCGGATATCATGTTTAGTGTATACTTATGTGCTAGATTTCAAGCTAATCCCATGAAGTCCCATTTGCATGCCGTTAAGTGCATATTTAAATATCTTGTTGGAACTCATGATTTAGGCTTGTTGTATCCCAAGCATGCTTATTTTAATATTGTTAGTTATTCAGATGCGAATTTTGCCGGTTGTAAGACCGATAGGAAGAGCACTAGTGGCACTTTTCATTTTCTTGGCCACTCGTTTATTTCTTAGTTTAGTAAGAAACAAACTTCTGTTGCACTTGTCGCGGGAAGTTGTTGCTGATCGTCTGGGAACAAGGGAGATTATTCCTTGTCAATGATCAAGATTAATATATTTATAAAACCGCGTGTTTGTTAATCTCAATTCAATTGCGATTGGTAAGCACGGGTGTCGAACCACTGGGAAATATGTAGGTTTAAAATGAATAAAATTATTAAAATTAATTAAAGTGAAAGAATAGTGTCAATTTAATTTGGTGGTGAAAAGAGCTTCAATTGGGTTGAAGCGAAAATGCTATACTTAATTAAGCTGATTAAAAACGTGATTAACTACTGGAATGAGCAGAACTTGGGTGAGAAGTCCATTAAATATCAAATATGCAATTTAGTTATAAAATCCACGATATAGTAATTATGTATGGTGGTTCATCCAACTACAAAAAGGAATCCCCAAAAAGATGATGAATACTGGACCGGCAGGTTTATCCTTGAAAAGAATGGAATATCACTATCCATCTTAATTGGGGATAAAGCATGCTGGTTTGTAATCATCCCAATAAGTACCATTGCATAATTATATAATTGCAATCACAGATATACAATTATATTATATTATATTTAGCGATAGTGTGCGGTAAACCTTCACAACTATGCAATCACATAATACAAATAAAGGGATGTTTATGAAATAAAATTGCATAAAGAATCCAACTTCATCCTCACCCAAGCTTGGAGTATTAGCTACACATAAATGGATGAGAATATCCTTTATCCATGACAAGCTCTAAGGGGTCACGGGATGGAAATAGTAAAATAAAAGCAGAAAGTAAATAACTGAAGAAATAAAGAAAAAGTGACTGAAAGAAATAAAGGAAATCGCGTAAGTAAATAAAGAAAATGGCTTAAATAAATAAAGAAAATGACAATAAAAGTAAAGACAATTCTCAAGTGAGAATTGAGCCATGTATTAAAAAGGAAAATTGCAGAAATTAAAGTACAGAAATTAAAGACTGAATAAGTAAATAACAATTCTCAAATGAGAATTGGGCCATGCATTAAAGGAAAAATTGCAGAAAAGTAGAAAAGTGCTGAAAAAGTAAATGACTGAATAAAAAGCAGAATTGAACTGTAAGATGAAGTCTATTAAAATTGACAGAGTAATGATTCAGAGCAGAAGTCATGAACCCTCTTTAAGTCACCCATACACGTGTATATATAGAATGAAATTGCAAAAGACGAAAATGCCATTGAAATATCTCAAAATATCTAAAACAGCTCACAGCCGCCTCAGGTCTATCGATAGCGAAGTTTGGCTATTGATAGAAGTTCTATCGATAGCGAGACTTCGCTATCGATAGTCATGTTGGCTCATTGCTTTGAATTTGCAGAAATTCTTCTGCAGCCTTTCGCACTTAATTGGCTATCGCTGATCTTTATGAAATGTTTCTCACTTGTGACGATAATCAAGACTTCATGGGTGACGGCTTCGTATTTTTATAATCTGCACAGTTTTCTTGTAAAAGAGAATTTAACCAAGTTATACAGCTTTTATACAAAACAATATATTATTACGCAACTCTTTATATAAGAGAACACAGTACTACCATAAATTGAAAGCATGATTGTGATACAATCACACTCCCCAACTTAGGGTTTGTTAGTCTCTTAGCAAATAGCTATACTCTAAAGACGACAAACTGAAACTAAAAATTGAAAGGCCACTTTCGCAGGAAATCGCGATTGCATTTAGCGTATGCAACAAGCCTTTTAAACCATTAAGTTACCCCTAGTGAACGAGTGCAGTCTCGTGAGGGTTTGCAGAAAACGGTACCCACAAACATGAAAGGATAAAAGAATCATGTGATAAAGAAATTAAAGATGAAACAATACTATGTACACATTAAGAGTTTCAACTACAGATATATCAACAACATATTTGTAAATTTTAAATACAGAAAATGCTATCTTTAACTGGTAATTAGCAAGTGTTCAACGTGTAGTGAAGGTGAACTCGATAGAATCAAAATAAACGCAATAAGAGTACGAGTATTAACCCTAAATAAGTTTCAACTTCAAATCCTCACTGGTGGTCACTCGTAAAAATTGTTCGCTACGAAAAGGTTAGTAACCCAGAGTCCAATTGGATATATACAAGTATAATACTCATACATTAAGCTCTATGAATGACTAATGAAAGATGAAACAATGAAGTTATATATGCATAGATGTGCAGTTCCTACATAATTTAAAACTTAAATAAACAGGTAATCACAAGAGAATAGTGCACATAATTTTGAAATCAAAAAGGACTTTATAGGATTGTAATGCATTTGGTTGGTAACAAAAGAAGTTTTGAGACTGCAAAATTAGGATGGTTCATAATTTGTTCAAGGTTACTACCCTAAACCATCCTAAATACCCAATTTGGCAACTTTTAGGCTCAATTAGGGTACTACGGGGGGTCCTATACTCTAGCAATAATATACATGGCACAAGGACTCGAAAAAGGGCCTTAAATCATTTTTCAAAAATTGCACAATATTCTC
>JAESVK010065359.1:0-11245 GCA_017140935.1 Hamamelis virginiana
GAACCAACCCCCATTACCTTTCTCCACTCTATCTTATTTTAATTTAATCTAGCACGTTTTTAATTTCTTGTTAGGACCTTAATCAACATCAAATCAATCAACTTTGAATCTCAATCACTAGTATAGCTTCTTATATACTTTTAACTTGATTCAACCAAATTCTCTGTGGACGACCCGCACTCACTCTAACTTTACGAATTGAGGTTAAATTTCCGTTGAGTGTGTTCTTATAAATACTTTTAAATCTTGGCGCGTGGCGAGGAATTAACCTCCCTCGCCGTGGCGCGACCAAATTTTGGCGCCGTTGCCGGGGAATTGTGCGTTGAATTAAATTAAAGTTTTAAGGAATTATTCTAGTTGTAATTAGCAAATCTTTCTTGTTTATATTATTTTCTTTTTCTTTCGTAGCTTTGATCTACTTGTCCTTATTTTAGGTTACTATATCTAGGTACTACCACCTGCCGAGCATGCGCGTTAAAAAGCCTTTGAAGGCTAAAATTTGCTGAACAGGTTGGATAGGACCGCGTAAAGATTAGCAACCTGGAACAAGGGGAGTTTTCTTAGCTCTTTTTATTCTTTCGTTATTTATTCAATTCATTCATTCATTGCATTCATTAAGCATATTGTGGAAGGGTTGTAGAGCTGCATGCACGGTAGGCGTTCCCTATCTCAGGAGTTACAACCTTTTAGACCTTAACCTAGAGCACACTTTGAGAGCCGCTAAGGCTGCTCGACGCAATACTCAAGAGTCCCCACCGGTCGTTGTAGTTGAAATGGCCAATGCCTTAGGAAATAATGGAGGTGGAGCTGCCCAGCAGAATCCACCGCAACAAGTCCCACCCATGTTGTTGCGTAACCACTTCATGCCTAACACTTTCAGTCCCCCATCCTGCATTCAAGTCCCGAATATAGAGGAGCTGACCTACGAGATTAAACAGCAAACTATCCAGATGCTCCCTACCTTTTATGGGTTAGATCGTGAGAACCCTTACGATCATCTGACTGAATTTGTTAATATCTGCAACACTATTAGGATTAGAGATTTCCCTCAAGAGTCTCTACGCCTGTTCCTGTTCCCCTTTTCTTTGAAGGACAAAGCCAAGCATTGGCTTACGTTCCTCGAACCACCTAGGCCTGTAACCACTTGGGAGGAGCTCCAAAGGCTTTTCCTAGCCCGATATTACTCCATAGGCAAGACCTCCCAGATGCGCTATAGCATTACCCACTTCACCCAAATTGAGGGGGAGTCCTTTTATGAGTCTTGGGAGAGATTAAAAGAGTTGATTAGGCTTTGCCCACACCATGATATTCCCAAGTGGCAAATAGTGCAATCTTTTCTTAAAGGATTGAGAGAGCGGGATCGCGAACTAGTCCACTCGACTTGTGGAGGGTCTGTTTTGAGAAAGAGTGATAATGAAGTTTGGGCATTGTTTGAGACTATGAGTGAGGATTCCTACCATATGGAATCCATGGGTTTGTCTGAAAGAGAGAAAACTGCACCAACACCACTCATCTTCATCTAAGAAAGGAGGCATCTATGAAATTGAAACCACTTCTTCCAATCAAAACATTGAGGTGTTGTCCAAAAAATTAGACCAACTCATAGCTCTTCATGAGAAGCCTTCCAAGGCCATAGTCAATTCGGTGTCTGAGTTTTGTTCCATATGTTCTGACCCTACCCATGACACTCTGTCTTGTCCCATGGCGGGGCAATACCCCGATTTTATTCATGAGCATGTCAATGCTGCCCAAGGGTATGTGCAACCTAGGAGTGACCCTTACTCAAACACTTACAACCCTGGATGGGCTAATCATCCAAACTTCCGTTGGGGTCAACAATAACCACCTAGGCCTCCAATCCAATCTTCTCAACCCATGAGACCCAATTACCAAGGACCAAAGCAGGGCATGGTTGCACCTTATAGGCCTCCCCAACCTCAGCATCAATACCAATCCCAAGGCACCATGGTGCCTGCTTCTCAACCACCATACAATCCTCCGCCCCAACAAGTTGTTCAAGCACCACAACCCCAACCACTTCAAAGAACTCCTGGATTTGAAAAGCAAGTCTTGAGTGCTCTAAAAGCCATGGAAGCCAACAACCAACTTCTCCATTCTCATTCGCAATCTATTGCCAAGCTTGAGACCCAAATGGGTCAAATAGCAGCTTCCTTGAACCGTAGGGAAGAGGGGAAATTACCTATACAACCGGTTAAGAACCCCAAGGGAGCTTATGTGGCTGAGAGTTCTACCTCTCAAGAGCCGGTCAAGCATGAGGATGTGCAAGCCATTACTGTGTTTAGAAGTGGGAGAATGGTGGATAATAGGGTAGGAGAGGATGTAATGGAGGAGGGTAGTTCACCTCCAATTGTAGAGGTAGGGAGTGATGAGAGTAGCAAAAGAAAAGAGAGAAGTCCTGAAAAAGAGCTTGTTGAAGAAATCGAGAGGGATAACTTTCCTTCTAGGATAGAAGACCCCGTGGCATCCTATGTGCCCAAAGCTCCTTTTCCTTCGGCGCTTGTGTCTCATTCTAAGAAAGCTAAAAAAGGAGTTTCTGTTGATGACATGTTGGAGGTGTTTAAGCAGGTGCGAATCAATATTCCACTACTTGAGGCTATCAAACAAATCCCATCTTATGCCAAGTTTTTGAAAGATCTTTGTACCCATCAAAGGAGAGAGCGTGTGCATTTAGCTCAATCCTCTGCACTTGTTGACATAGCTAGTGCAGTCTGCCAATATCAAATCCCTGTTAAGAAGAGTGACCCTGGGACACCCACAATACCATGTTTCCTAGGAGATCATTTCGTGGATAGAGCTTTGGTAGACTTTGGGGCTAGTGTGAACATTCTTCCATACTCTGTGTATGCGAAGATGGAGTTAGGAGAGTTAAAGCCCACACCTACTGTTCTCCAGTTTGCTGATAGGTCCACTAAGGTACCTAGGGGAGTTCTATAAGATGTCCTTGTTAAAATTGAATCCTTCGTTTTTCCTGCCGACTTCATAGTCTTAGACATGGAACCTGTGGATAGTAGTAGACTCCAAATCCCTGTGATTATAGGTAGACCTTTGTTGGTGACCGCCAATGCAGTTCTTCACTGCAAATCTGGAATTATGGAGGTGTCTTTTGGCAACATGAGGGCCAAGCTGCAAGTTTATCATGCGGCTAACCATCCTCATCACTTTGAGGAATGTTCATTTGTGGATATTATTGATGATCTAGTTGAAGAGTCCCTCCCATTTATCCTTACTGAGGACCCCTTGGAGGCATGCCTTGCCTACTTTGATATTGATAGCTTTGATATTGACTCATGCATCGAGGAAGTTAATCAAGTTTTAGAGTCATCCCAATCCATAGGTAGCCTAACTTGGACACCTACACCCGAACCATTACTACCGTTGGCTAGTACACCTATGCCTAGCTCGTTGGAGTCACCTCCTACACTTGAGCTTAAACCTTTGCCTTCCCATTTGAAGTACACATTCTTAGGGCCCAATGAGACTCTCCCTGTCATTATTGCCTCTGATTTGAGTGATTTACAAGAGAGAGCCCTAATTGACACTCTTAAAAAGTATAGGGAAGCAATAGGTTGGTCGGTAGCGGATTTGAAAGGGATTGACCCATCTATTTGCATGCATCGTATTCACCTTGAAGAGGGGGCTAGGCCATCTAGAGAAGTTCAAAGAAGACTCAACCCTAATATGAAGGAAGTGGTGAAAAAGGAAGTGCTTAAATTGTTGGATGCGGGTATCATATACCCCATCTCTGATAGTGAGTGGGTAGCTCCTACCCAAGTTGTCCCCAAAAAGTCTGGAATTACTGTAGTAGCCAATGATCAGGGTATTCTAGTCCCAACTAGAGCCACTACAGGATGGAGAGTTTGTGTTGACTATAGGAAGCTAAATTCTAAGACTAGAAAGGAGCATTTCCCACTCCCTTACATTGATCAAATCCTAGAAAGATTGGCGGGTCAAAGCTATTACTGTTTTCTTGATGGTTATTCTGGATATAACCAAATAGCTGTGTACCCCGAGGACCAAGAAAAGACCACCTTCACATGCCTTTTTGGCACCTTTGCTTTTAGGTGTATGTCCTTCAGTTTGTGTAATGCGCCAAGTACATTCCAAAGATGTATGACGGCAATTTTTTCTGACATGATAGGTGAGTTTCTTGAAGTTTTTATGGATGATTTCTCTGTTTTGGGATCTACCTTTGATGAGTGCCTTTCCCACCTTGACAAAGTGTTGAATAGATGTTGTGAGAAGAACTTGGTGTTGAGTTGGGAGAAAAGACATTTTATGGTACAGGAGGGCATAGTCTTAGGGCATGTAATTTCTGAGAGGGGAATTGAAGTAGATAGGGCTAAGGTTGAATTGATAGCCAAACTACCTCCCCCAACCACTGTCAAGCAAATCCAGTCATTCTTGGGGCATGCGGGTTTCTATAGGAGATTCATTAAGGACTTTAGCAAGATTGCAAAACCCATGTGCAATTTACTGGCCAAGGATGCCCCATTTGTCTTTGACAATGATTGTATGGAAGCTTTTGAAAAGCTACGCTCTTCCTTGAGCACTGCTCCAATTATGCAAGCACCCAATTGGTCCCTTCCATTTGAGGTTATGTGTGATGCCTCTGACTATGCAATTGGGGCGGTTTTAGGGCAGAAAATAGGGAAGGACTCTCATGTCATTTATTATGCTAGCAAAACCCTTGTTGATGCCCAAATCAATTACACCACAACCGAAAATGAACTTTTAGCAGTGGTCTTTGCATTTGATAAATTTAGATCATATCTTCTTGCATCCAAGGTCATTGTATTTTCTGATCATGCCGCATTGACCTTCTGTCCAAGAAAGAGACCAAGCCTAGACTGATTAGGTGGATACTCTTGCTTCAAGAGTTTGATTATGAGATTAGGGACAAGAAGGGTTGTGAAAATGTTGTGGCGGACCATTTGTCAAGAATCTTGGTTGATCCATCCTTAGACATTGTACCCATTCAAGATAAATTCCCCGATGAGCACATTCTGACCATTTCACATCACCACTTGCCTTGGTATGCTCACATCATCAATTATCTTGCCACGGGACTCATCCCATCGGATTGGGACAATAATAGAAAAAATCGTTTTTATGCACAAATCAAATATTATTTTTGGGAAGATCCTATTCTTTTTAAATATTGTGCGGATCAAGTAATCCGTAGATGTGTCCCGGAACATGAGGTGCGAGATATTTTGAGATTTTGCCATACTTTGGCATGTGGGGGTCACTTTAGTGGGAAGAAGACTGCGGCAAAAGTTTTGCAATATGGGTTCTTTTGGCCTACACTCTTTAGGGACGCTTTAGAGTTTTGTAAGACTTGTGAAAATTGCCAAAGGATGGAGAATATTTCAAAAAGAGACATGATGCCCTTGAGCCCAATTCTGATAGTTAAGATATTTGATGTGTGGGGCATCGACTTTATGGGCCCATTCCCAGTCTCCCATGGTTATGAGTACATTCTTGTCGGGGTTGATTATGTGTCCAAGTGGGTGGAAGCAGTGGCCACTCGAACAAATGACCACAAGGTTGTAGTGAAATTTTTGCCAGAGAATATTTTCTCTAGATTCGGTTTTCCTAGGGCAATCATTAGTGATGGAGGGTCTCACTTCAATAATAGGCCTTTTGTGGCTTTGGTTGTCAAGTACTCCATCACTCACAAAGTTGTCACCCCCTACCACCCTCAAACTAGTGGCCAAGTGGAAGTGTCAAATAGGAAAATCAAGCATATCTTAGAAAAGACCGTTAGGCCCGACTGAAAGGATTGGTCATTGCGCTTAAATGATGCACTTTGGGCGTATAAAACGGCTTACAAGACCCCTATTGGCATGTCCCCTTACCGCCTTGTTTTTGGAAAGCCTTGTCATCTTCCGGTGGAATTGGAGCACAAAGCTCTATGGGCCATAAAAAAATTTAATTTTGAAATGGATGAGGCTGGTTTGCATCGAAAGCTGCAACTTAGCGAGTTAGAAGAGATTCGCAATGAGGCATATGAGAATTCCAAAATTTATAAAGAAAAGATGAAGGAATTCCATGATAGTCACATCAACCGAAAATCTTTTGAACCCAATCAAAAGGTGTGGCTATTCAACTCTAAATTGCATCTCTTTCCCGGCAAGCTAAGATCCCGATGGGATGGTCCTTATCTTGTGGTCAAGGCCTTTCCCCATGGGGCGGTTGAGATTAAGGACCCCAAGAGTGGAGCTCAATTTTCGGTAAATGGTCAAAGGCTCAAGCCTTACATTGAGGGGGTTAGTGATGACACCATTCAGGATGGCCTTGTGGTGGAGATTATGTCCTTAGAGGACCCGGTCTATGATTTTACTTAGTGGATTGCAAAACCTCTGGCTAAAGACGTAAAATTTAGCTCTTCTTGGGAGGAAACCCATGTGTTAGTTTAGCTTGATTTCTTTACTTTTGTTCGTTTTTAGGTGTGCATTTTAGAGCCTTGGAGAGGATGTTTCCTTAACATTGGGGACAATGTTCCATTTAAGTTGGGGGGGAGCACTCATTCCATTCATGGCTATTTCTGTTTATTTAGTTATGTTGTGTTAATTCTTTTTGAAGCATGTTCATGGAAATGGCTAGTTGATTGGGTATGCATGTTTTGAGCCTTGGTTGTTGAACTGTTGCATAATTTCTCTTTGAAAGCTAGTTTGAATGTCTTGAAATTGATCACTTACACGAGTTTTTATGAATTAATCATCTAGTTGATTGAGTTGAGTTAAATCCTATGATTAGTGGAGATTGAAACCTTATACTTGCTTTTGGAGCCTTTCTTTTTCTTTTTGGGAGGATGTAAATACTCTATTCTTTTATTCAGCATATTTGGTTTCTTACTTTGTGCTCATGCTTGCAATTGCGTTGATTAGAATCCTCATTTATGCATTGTGATTGATCAATTGAGAACATTGCTAGTCTTTTCGAAAAATGATTTTAGGTCTTCTTTTGTGTTTGTAGCCATGTGTTCTTGTCGTGTTGTGTTATCCCTAGCACCCATTTTTGAGCTTAAACACTTACCTTTTCATTCAAAACCTAGGAAGCCTTTTGGTGTGTTCATTTGAGTGGTGGGGGTTATTGTAGCCTTCAAAATTTTGCAAACCATTTCAGCCTTTTCCAGCAGCTTACATCTATCGATAGCCACCTTGGTTATCGATAGATGCCATCTTCTGTACCAACCAATGCCTATTACCTTGAAAAAAAAATAAAAATAATAAAAATAATAAAATAATTTTTGAGGTTTCTTCTCTGTGCCCAGAACCTTTCACCTATCGATAGGTGGTTTGACCGCTATCGATAGGTCAACTATCGATAGCGGTCATCTACCTATCGATGGAGAAGTCGGAATTTTGAAAAATAAAAACCGTTCGCGACCTTCTCCATTCTCATTCCCGCCTGCAGTCAGTTTATGACAATTTTCTTCACCAACCGTCGTGCCCCTCCGTGTGTAACTGCTGCCCATTCAACTCCCCATTGAAGGCTATTTAACCCCCCCATTTGTGTTGGTAAGTCTGTGGTTTAGAGTTGTGTTTTTGGGTTGCTGTTAGTTATCTAAGGGTGGTTTTTGTTGTGATCCGTTGGTAACGTGGGAGTGTAGTGAGTTTTGTGTTGTGTTGTTCTGTGTTATTTTCCCTGCAAATATGAGTCGTCCCCGCCGTTCTACCGCTGCCTATACCGGACAGACCAGACGTTCCGCATTGGTTGAGTCGGAATCCGAGTCCAGTGATTATTCTGAGCCGCCTCCTGCGCCTGCACTCCGCCGGCGTGGTTCGTCCTCTCGCACTCCTCGTCCTGTCGAGGAGGATTTTCTGATGGAAGAGGAGCAGGTGGGAGAAGGGCTTGGGGAGGGTCCCCGCAGAACTTTGGAGAGTTATGATAATGAAGGGAATATGGAGCGTGTTTATAGTCAGTCCAGCCAGAGAAACGCCTATGAAAATGCTATAAGGCGGCCCAAGTTCAACATGGAGAGATACATGGACAAGCGCCACATCGATGTCGAACATACCATTATTAGGGTTTTGAAAGCCCGACAGTTGCAGGCCTAGATGATAAAGGGGGAGGGTACAAGCCCTCACTTGTGCGTGGATTTTATCTATCTGCCCAGTTTCGGGATGATCAGCCTGAAATGCTGCAGGCCACTGTTTTGGGTCGCCCAGTCCGTTTCAGTATCAATGACATCGCCCAGTACCTACGCTGCCAGTGCCCCATGGGGGACGAGTTTTTGGCGTCCCACCTGCGTTACGTGGAGAAGACCCTTCGGGACTGTGCTGCTGTTGTTTGCGTTGAGCCCCATCTTGTGCTTCAGAACTTCACTACTGGAAACATGGATGCCGTGTATTCTGTCATGAATAAGCTACTTTATACCAACCTCAGGGCGCGAGGGACTGATTCTGACATCCCCCTTGAAGCAGTGCAACTTCTGCTCGAGTTCATGGACGACGGACTGTTTGATACACCACTCCTTATTTTCAACGAAATCAAAGCCTATATTGCTACGGTCCCGCACAGTAACATGCCATTTCAGCAGATGATCACGTATTTCGTGATGCGTGCGGGAGTCGATGCGCAAGAGCAGCTTTTGTGGGGCGAAGGCCCAATTACTCAGACTACCATCACTCGAAGCATAGCGGCGAGTCAGGTCGCTAGGCGAGCGAGAGCCGCTCCAGTTGCACCCGCCCAGCCTGAGGAGGGACCACAGCCTGTTAGATCCGATCCCCAGTACTTCCCGTCCGGCGCTGCCCCTATGATGACTGAGAGAGAGTTTCTGCAGAGTATATGGTTGGAGCAGCGTTCCTTGATTGAG
The DNA here is from genome assembly GCA_017140935.1 of Hamamelis virginiana. NCBI lineage: Eukaryota > Viridiplantae > Streptophyta > Magnoliopsida > Saxifragales > Hamamelidaceae > Hamamelis > Hamamelis virginiana. The sequence continues at coordinate 8,843 of JAESVK010065359.1, forward strand.
GGACAGAGGGTTATGACCGAGTCTGTCGGGCGGCTTATGTGCCAAGTGAGGGCTCTATGGAGGAGTCAGCGTGGGGAGGTTCTCTCGGATGTTGAGTTCGGTCTTTTCGCTCCGTCTCCACCTCCTCCAGCGGCAGGCGATGTTCCGGATGATGATGACCCCGCGGGGGTGTGATGATTTGTGGATTTATGTTGGGATTGTTTCTCTGGGAGTTATTTATGTTTTATGTTGATGGAAGTTAGTTTGTTTGGGGTTTGTTGTGGTGGTGTATTTATTTTTTTTTCAGCTTTGTTATTGTGTGTTGTGTTTAGTTTGTTTAGGATGTTCGAGAATGGTCGGGTAGTGACCTTAACCAATTATGTAGCCATTCTCGTGTTGGTGTTTCCTTTCTTGTGTAACCGTGGTCATTATATGCTATTACAGTCCTATTTGATTTCTTAAAGTTTATTGTTCTCTTTTGATCATTCATCTCACGCATGCATGATTTTATCTGTTTACGTGATTGTAATTGTGAGCATTTCACTTGCCTGATTGTCGTTTACTTTTTGCGTAAACGTATGAGAATGCTTGCATGTATTCTTATAATTGTCACGGGCTGCATTGATAACCCATCCTGTGTGATTGTCTTGAGAGCGGCTTTCCGGTGAGATTTTGAAATCAAAGCTTATCGTTTGGAATGAAATTTAACTTTATTTAACTGAGAAATTAATTCGTAGAAGCTCCGTTGCACTTGCACGTTCAGACACGTTTATCTAGTTGACTAAGAGGATTGTTGCAATAGTGATGTCACTTTTGTGCCATGCATGTATAGCCTATCAACTTTTACGTTGTATGTTGCGTGCTAAACCATAGTCGTTATGCTTTGTTTTCGCTTTTATTTTCTCCCTTTCGATTTGCATCATTTTGAGGTGTAGCTAGGGACTAGCAACATCTAAGTTGGGGGGTGTGATTGCTCGCAATCATATGCTCTAATTTGATAGTCGTTATACCTAATTGCACGATAATGGTGGCGTAATTCGATCGGTTTCGTTAAGTTAGTCATTTATGTTGTTCATATGTGCATTGTAGGTTTTTGGCCTATTAAAGCCCAATTTCGCTTTCCAATGAAGCGCGACTCGCAGTCGAAGGATGGGACAGCGTTGAGGGAGCATTGAGCACCAGTCGAAGGCTTTTTCTGGGAATTTTTGGTCATCTATCGATAGGTGCAGGAAGGTATCGATAGGTGACAGTCTCTGCATGTCAATAAATCCATCTCGAGGAAGATCTATCGATAGGCAAATTGTCCTATAGATAGATGTCAGCTTCTGTTTCGCAATTTGGAAATGTATAATTTTGAGCTATCGATAGGAGGTGCTGCATATCGATAGACGTCAGCTTCTGCATCTTTACATTTTGGAATTTATTTGGAGACCTATCGATAGGTGCGGCAGCATATCGATACATGGCAGTTTCTGACCTCTGCAAGTCCGGCAATATTTCCATCATCTATCGATAGCGCGTTGGGTATATATCGATAGGTGACCCTTCCAGTTCCATGGCGATTCAAAGATTCGTAATCTCTATCGATAGGCGTTCGACCGCTATCGATAGAGATTCTTCTTTCAAGCTTCATCGCAGTTTATCTTCGCAACCTCTATCGATAGATGCATTGCCCGCTATCGATAGGAGGCTGTCTGATCCGAATTTACTGCTTAGTTTTGTGTAATAATGGTGGGTTTGAAGGACAATTTGGTCATTTAACTCCTTGACTTTTAGGGGAGTATAAATGCCAGCTTTATTATGAGAGAGAGGAGCTTCCTTTTTGTTTTCTAGTCTATAAAGTTAGGGTTTGTTTGTTTGTGCTTTTCTTGGCACTTTCTAGGTAGCCAATCACCATCCATTCCACTCTAAATAAACTCAAGTTTGACTATGATGGGGAGGAGCATCTACGGATCGCCGATCTACATTATGGCCGGCTAGGTCATCCGGTGATGGGGTTAGGCAAGGATTTTGGGTGAGGTTTTTAGTCACCATTTTGTAATTAATGTTATCAAATGTTGGGATAGACTTGTATTTGAGAGCCTTGTACTTTAAACCGTTTTTATCTCAATATGTTTTAGTTTTCTGTGATTGCTATTACATACAAATAAAAGTGGTATGCACTTTAATGAATGGTTGAATTAATGATGGTTTGATTGTTAGCATAGGTTATGCATTATCGTTAAGATTCTGATAGTCTATGGCTTGTGATTAATCATTATATATTTGATCATTCATATCTTTTTGGTTAGCCTATTCTTGTAGTTTGGGTTACCATTATCCCACATTTCAATAGCATTTCATATTACGATTGGTGATTATTGACTTACCCTAATCCGAACCAACCCCCATTACCTTTCTCCACTCTATCTTATTTTAATTTAA
>JAESVK010065362.1:4098-19459 GCA_017140935.1 Hamamelis virginiana
TTTTTTTTTTTTTTTTTTTTTTTTTTTTTTTTTTTTTTTTTTTTTTAATTTCGGCCTCTTAGCCGTTCTTTATTAATATGCCTATTGTTCATATATCTCTGTAACACTGTTCCCACATAGTAGGATGATACTTCTTAAGATAACGGCCGTTAATTGGCCGATTATGAATGTTTGAATCCATATCCTGTAAGTGATAGGCTCCGCCTTTTAATACTTTATAAATCTTAAAAGGTCCTTCCCAATTTGGGGACCATTTTCCAAATTCATTACTCTTAGTACCGACCGGTAAAATAACTTTCCATACTAGATCATTTTCAACAAACGTCTTAGGTCGAACCTTCTTATTATAAGTTCTAGCGACCTTATCTTTTTGTGCTTTTAAATGATCAAGTGCCATAAGCCTAATTTCATGAAGGTCTTCAAGTTCGGCCAACATGGCATCTGAATAATCTTGATTTGATAAACCATTTTGTTGCGCCACTCTCATTGACCGAACTGTTATTTCCATTGGTAAAACGGCATCATGACCATAAGTCAACTCGAAAGGAGTTACTCCTGTACTTTCTCTTTTAGAATTCCTGTATGCCCATAATGCTTCAGACAAGAACTCATGCCAAACCCTTGGGTTATTTTCTACCATTTTTTCAATATTGAGTTTCAGAATTTTGTTGGTTGATTCGGCCTGTCCATTGGCTTGAGCATAATAAGGTGTTGAATGAATTATTTCAAAACCATATTCTTTTGCAAAAGCCATTACTTCACTACCAGTAAAAACTGATCCTTGATCGGCCGTAATTGTTTGCGGAAGACCAAATCTGTGGATGATGTTTTCTTTGAGACATTTTATTATTTCGGTCTGTGTGACCGTTTTTAGGGGAATAGCCTCAACCCATTTTGTAAAATAATCAGTGGCAACTAAAATGAATGCATGTCTTTTAGAAGATGGTGGGAAAATTTTACCGATTATATCAATGGCCCATCCTCTAAATGGCCAAGGTTTTACAATGGGATGTAGTGGAACAGCAGGCACATGTTGAATTGGGCCATACCTTTGACAAGCTTGACATCCTTTAGCATACTTTATGCATTCATTAAATGAATTCGGCCAAAAATAACCGTATCGTCTTATAAGCCATCTCATCTTTATGCCGGCTTGGTGTGCGCCGCATATTCCTTCATGAACTTCGGCCATAACCTGCATTGCTTCTTCTTGTGATATGCAGAGTAGTAATAGGCCGTCAGGGCTCCTTTTATACAATTCGTTATTTAACAAAACAAATTTCAACGAAAGCCTCTTAATTTTGATGTCAGTCTCTTTGGTCGGATCTTTTAAATATTCAATGATAGGAAATCTCCAATCATTTTGAGTAATATCTAAATTCATTATTCCGTGGTCGACTAAAAATAGAATTGAAGATTCAACTCTTTTTTCAATTGTGACCATCTTTTTGAATATTCCTAATGGAATTTTGAAACCTGAGGCTATTTGGGCCATTTCATTGGCCTCGTTATTTTCACTTCTTGGAATAAATTGCATTTCGACCTCGATAAATCGGTCAATTAAATCTTTGGCTTTGTAATAATATTTAATTAGGGACTCACTTAAACATTTATATTCCCCTGTTAATTGTTTAATAACAAGTTGGGAGTCCCCTTTAATTTTTACAGCCACTACCCCTAAATCAAGTAAAATCTCGAGGCCTATAATTAATGCTTCATATTCGGCCTGATTATTTGAGCATTCGAAATCCAATTTAAGGGAAAAACAAGTTACCTTTTTTGTAGGCGAAATGATAATAATTCCTGCTCCAGCACTTTCCTCCGTTTTTGAACCATCAAAAGTCAGGGTCCAAGGTGCCAAACCAATATTACCAATCTCAATACATGGAAATATTTCGGGCTCAAGATCGATGTTGGGATGATCAGCTAAAAAATCGGCCAACGCCTGGCCTTTTATTGCCTTTTGAGGGACATATACTAGTCTGAATTCAATCAACACTAAAGTCCATTTGGCGATTCTTCCTCTCACAATCGGTCTATTAAGCATGTATTTAATAACATCGGTCTGAGAGATAATATAGACTTCAAAAGGAATCATATAATACCTTAATTTAATACAAGCAAAATATAAAGAGAAGCATAGCTTCTCGACCGCATTGTATTTTATTTCTAAATTGTTCAAAGATTTACTTAAATAAAATACGGCCTGTTCGAAGCCGTTTTCTTTGTCCTGGGCCAACATAGCACCCAATGAGCTTTCAGAGGCCGATATGTATAATTTGAGCGGCTTCCCTTTTATTGGCGGCATTAAGACAGGTGGTTTGCATAGATATTCCTTTATCTTTTCGAAGGCTTCCTGGTGATGCTTTTCCCACACGAAATCATCCTCTGACCGAATCTTTAACAGGGGTGAGAATGCTCTGGTTTTGCCTGCACAATTAGAAATAAAACGGCGCAAGAAATTAATTTGGCCGAGGAATCTTTGTAATTCTTTCTTATTGGATGGAGCATTAGCATTTTGAATGGCCTTGGTTTTATTGATATCGACCTCAATACCTTTTTGGTGGACTAGAAATCCTAAAAAATTACCGGCCGATACTCCGAATGCACATTTTAAAGGATTCATCTTCAATTTGTGTTCTCTCATCTTTTCAAAAGATCTTTTTAGATTTGAGAGATGTGTTTCAATATTGGTCGATTTGACCACTACATCATCCACGTAAACCTCCATAAATTCTCCAATGAATTCATGGAAAATAACATCCATTGCTTTTTGATAGGTCGATCCAGCGTTAATTAGTCCAAAAGGCATGACTACCCATTCAAAAGTACCAATATTACCAGGACACCTAAAGGCGGTCTTGGATATATCTTTTTCGGCTATAAAGATTTGGTTATAGCCGGAATGGCCGTCCATAAAGGACAACATTTGATATCCTGTGACCGAATCAACCAGCATATCGACTACTGGCATAGGGTACTCGTCTTTGGGAGAGGCTTTATTAAGGTCTCTGAAATCAATGCATACCCTAAGTTTCCCATTTTTCTTTATTACTGGGACTATATTCGATATCCAGTCCGCATATTGGGCAGGCCATATAAATTTGGCCTTGAGTAACCTATCAATTTCTTCCTTGACCTTTGAATGGATTTGTGGGGCCATTCTTCTTGGTGGTTGTTTATATGGCCTAAATCATTTTTTGATTGGTAGTTTATGCTCAACTAGAGATCGGTCAAGGCCTGGCATCTCATTGTAATCCCAAGCAAAGCAATCTCTATATTCTTTCAACAAGTCAATCAATAGGATTTTATCTTTTTCTGGCAGGCTTTGATTAATATATATCGGCTTATTTTCTCCTAGAGAAACTTCTTGTAATGGATCTTTAACTTCGGCCGCTTCGTCATTAAGTCTTTTTGGCTCAAGATTCAAATCTTGCCATGTAATTTCATCGATGTTTTCATCGACGCAGTCAGCTAGACTAGCCGACATATTTCTGGTGGCTTCAGATTCGATCAAGTACGCTGTAATCCGAGCCAAAGTTTCTTTGCATTTTTCTTTTGTCGCCTGATCCATGAATAACTTTGGGAAAATTAATTTAGGCTATCTACGTCCAGAGAGGATGTAGCGACCTTGGTTGGTCGGCCATATTTGTCTATACCGGAGAATTGTAGTGGCATAGTTCCAAAATTATATAATTTTGACTCCACCACATTAGTTGGAATCGGGAAAGGATTCTTGTCCGCTTCAATTAATTCGGCCTTACAATCCTTCCACATGATTAACATTTGATGCAAAGAAGAGGGGACACACATATTAGCATGTATCCAATCCCTTCCCAGCAAAGCATTGTAGTTGGCCTCTGAGTCCATTACGAAGAATGCTGTTAATCTAGATGTACTGCCAACTGCTACTTCTATAGGAGTTATTCCTAATGGCTGTACTGGGCTACCAGTAAAACTGGCAAGCGAAATTTCGGCCGGTAGAAGATCGGCCTTTGTTTTCCCTAATCTCTTGAAAACGGAAGTTGGTAAAATATTGACTGAAGCCCCATTATCAATTAGGACTTTAGAAATTGGTTTTCCGTTGAAATTAGCTTTTATATACAGTGGTCGAAGATGTTTAGTCATGTTACTTGCCGGTTTTGGGAAACAGATCCCACCGCAAGTCATACCTAATTGTTGTTCGACCAAAGATTCTGGCCGACTATCATTTGAAGATAAACAAATGGTTAATCGGCCATCTATTTTAACATCTATATCATCTTCTAGATATTTGGGTTGGTCTTGTTTTGCTTGAAATTCATGAGGGAGAGTGAAGACCATATTTACCTGAGTTTCAATTGGCAATGTCCCGAATTGGATGAAATGTTCTCCGGGTTGCCTCTGATTGTCTTTTTCTTCTTTTCGACCACCAGGTTCTATTTTGCCCCCTTTGTTGTTATCAGCCCGAACCCACTTGTTCTGGCCAATTCTGATACCTCCTGTTCGTGCTAGAATTTGCTTTCTCTGTTCTGCGAATCTCCTCTGTGCACGCCTCAATTGGGTTTTGGTTAATTCGGTCTCCCTGTACTGAGGGAACTTAGGATGTCTAACTTGCAACCATTTGTTGTTAGGCTGTGTCTGTGGAGGTTTGACCATTCTAGGTCGAGGAGATATTTCCATTTTCGCTCCAGGGGATGGTGGCTTTTCTCTATTTCCTTTGGCCATCCAGGCCTGAGGGGGTTTTTCGGCCTTATTTTTTGGGGATGGCAGCTTCTCTTTATTGGAGTTAACCCTCTTTTCGGGTGGAGACTTGTCGGTCTTGCTTCCTGACGATGTTCCTTTTTTGTCGCCGGTATTGCTCGATCCGGCATCCTCAAGTAGCAGGTCGTTTTTCAGAGATACTTTAAAACTCATGCCTTGAGGGCTGAAGGCCCTCTTGACCTCTCTGGACCCAATTTTGCCCTTATGGTCCTGGGCTTGGAACTCAAAATCCGGCTTGTAATCTCCCATTAATGGCCGACGGCGTTTGTTTTCAATGATAGTTCGTTCGACCACATTTGTAGCATTGGCGAAATGTGATTGCTGCTTTGGCCTAGCTAACTCCATGAAGCATCTTCCACAATGGACTGGATATCCATTGATTAAGCTATATTGCTGGAGTGATTGTTTCGACCATTTCCTATATTTGTGATAGGTACCTGTAAAAGCATAATCTGCCGGATTCGGCTCCCTCCTCGTAATGTTGAGTTTTCTCATGGCCGGTTGCTTATGAGATTCGGCCTCCACGCGATTGTCCGAGGTGATTTTTCCTTTACCTTTTTCTTTAGCCGCGTCTGGTGTTGGTGGGGCGGCCACTTGCTTTTTTGACTCCTGCATATACAGCATGTTAATAGAAAACTCTGGAGGGAAAGGATCATCCTCGTCAATTACATTCACATTTTTATCGGTTTCACTGAACTTCAACTTTTGTTCACCGATAGATTTTTGGATTGCATCTCTCAGAACGATGCAATTGTTTGTATTATGCGACCATAAGTCATGCCATTTACAATATTTTTTATTTTTTATCTCATCTCTTGATGGTATGACATGGTTTTCAGGTAACTTTATCTGTCTATCTTTGAGTAGAAAGTCAAAGATCTGTTCTGTTTTTGTCACGTCAAAATCGTATTTTTTCTCTTTATAATTACTGCTATTCGGCCTCTTTTGACCGTTTGATTTTGATTCCGTAACATCTGATTTAGCCCGTACTAGGGCTTTGCATGAATATGGCCTTGTTAGAGCTAACTCGGCAAAAGCGACTTCATTTTCTTGGTCTTCCTCATCATCATAGGTGACCTCAAGGTACCCAGCATCTCTGTTATGGTTCCTATAGTAGGTCCCTCTAGAGGATATCTTCCTCTGGTTTTCTTCTTCAAGAATTTTTTCATATCTAGAAACTGATGATAAGAGGTGTCCTAGGTCGATGAATTCTTGACCCACAAATCTTTTTCTATTTTCAATATTAAGGCCACCCATTACCATTTTTACACAATCAGATTGTGATAAGGTGGTCCTACATTTATTCTCTGCAGTACGGAATCTAGAGATAAATATCTCTATTTTCTCTCCTGGCTCTTGATACATGCGAGCCAAATCTCCGACCGTAACTTCGGCCTTTGCTCTATAGAACCTAAGATGGAATATACGTTCCAATTCCTGCCAAGTTGTTATTGACCCTGGTGGCAGGTTTACATACCAATCAAAGGCCGAACCAGTCAAGGAATTAGAAAATAGCCTTAATTTGAGGGAGCTATTGGCCGCAGCTATCCCACATTGGGTAGTGAATCGGCCAACATGTTCGTAGGTGGATTGTTTGTTATCTCCCGAAAATAATGAGAAGTCTGGAACTTTGTACTGTCTCGGGAACTCGTATAGTTGGTCGATATAATCCGGATATGGTTTGCAATACGCGGTCCTGATGTTAGGACTACATAGACCACCCATTTGTTCTCTAATTATTTCGGTGACCTCATCCCTGTTGAGGTAAGGCCGATTTGGATGAACTGGTTCAAACATATTTCCACCTAGCTGATTTCCTAAGGGATATTCGGCCATATTTTGTTGGCCGTACATTTGATGGACATGGGGTATAGGCATGGGATTGTGTGGAGTTTGGACTTGGGGGTATGCCTGTGTGTATTGCCCACTATTCTCTATAGGCCCCATCGGGACATTTTGGACTGGAGAACTGAAATTCGGTTGCCCCCCAGTATTCGTTGCTTGGGTTTGGCCGAACGTCTGTTGCCCCCCAGGTATTGGGGAACTTGTAATGTTATTCGGTGCATAATTCATAGGAACTTCCTTTGTTCCACTTGGGCCAATATGTGGCCTATACACAGGATTATTGTAAGTCGTGTGTATGGGGGTATTGAACATTTGGTTTTGGTTGATATTGCCCATTTGACTTACTGGTTCAAAATTTGTGTTCGGCCTTTGTTGTATTTTAACTTGGCCGTACTGCAAATTCTGATTGTCTGCCAGGTCTGTATTACTGCCTCTGTTTCTAACACTTGAGGCCGAGTCTTGATTCATTGCAGGACCGAGTTTTTCGGTCATAAAATCCATTACCCTATCCATATTCGATTTCAAACCACTGGCCACCATTTGGTTAGACTCTGTGAAAGCCTTTAAAATGTGGGCCATTTGGGACATCATTGCTTGGCTTTGCTCATGCATTTTCTCATCAAAATGCATCCTGCATGCGGCTAAAACATTATTAGCCATAGCCTGTTCTTGGGTTTCTCTAAATTCCTCAAGTCTTGCTTGAGTACTTGAGGCGGTATCATCAGGTGAGTCAGATGCCTCTACACTCTCCTTGGCTTTATCTCTCATGTTATCTTTCTTAGGAGCCATAGAAACAGATTATTTTAACACTCAGGGTCCCACCGGGCGTGCCAAAAATGTTGGCTAGCAAACCGGTTCTCTAGAGAGATGTGTGTAAATTGCGGGCGTGCCAACTACAATCAATCAAATGAATGTAGGTTCTCCTTGCCTTGAAGCCTCAAGGACTTTTGCAATGTTAAGTATAAAACAAATGAGATTGGAATGTAATAAACTCAAAATAAACAAATACGTACCATGTGTTGGCTGAGTACAACTTGTTCTAGAAAGAGCTTCCAATAAAAATGAACAGAGACTGATCCCTGACCAAACCAGAGTTTGGATTCTTCGGTTACAATAGATTACTCCTAAGAAAATGAAAAGCGACTAGGAAAGCTTAAAAACAAGACTAAAAGATTAAAAGCTGATGCTTGATTTTGATCGTGGATCCTTTGTTTCTTTGTCCCTTTCAGCTTTTATAGAGGTCGAATGTGTTTGTAACTAATTCCATGTGTCAAATCCCGGTTGGCTAAAGGTTATAGCCGTTCCACATTTTATGGGATTAGTTGAGATCATGTATCTTCAATATCTTTGATCTGGTCTTCATATATGAACGTGCATTCGAACTCCCAGCCAGATGTTGCCACGTTGCCACGTTTCTCATCAGATATCAAAATGCATTTGAGCTCCTCATAAGATATTGCCACGTGCCTTCCATGTATTGGCTGTATCAAAGTTATCAAGGCCATATTTGATAGAGGATACCTTGTTGGCCTGTTCTTTTTATGGCCGATATTTCATAGACCGAATATATATATTGTCTTTTCATATTTTCGGCCTTCTAAGAATCTTGCTTCGAGATTTTCGGCCTTTATAATCATTGACCGATTTTTAGTATGGTAACAATGTGCCAGCAAATCACCTTTTGACTGCAAAAAATTATACATCAAGGCCAAATGGCCGAATATTTTTATCATAATCCACGAGGCTCAATGGTCAAAGAAAATTGTTCAGAAAAAAAAAAAAAAAAAACAATGTCATACATAAAAATTCTAAGATTGAGGGACAGTAGGCTCAACGGCCAAAAGAGTGCTCTCTTTCTCAGCTACTTCAACAGCAACTTGTGTTTGAGAAGTGACAAGGCCGATCGATGAAGGATCTGCTGGTAATGGTACACTCAAAGAGAATTTCAGGGAGTCCACTGCCTTTGCCCAGTCAGCCATAGCCAAGGCCGATCTATCAGAAGCCAACTTCACTTGGATTCTTGTCTTTTCTATTTGAGCACTGTGGACTTTGAGTGATTTAGATAATTCCTCAGCAATCCTGGCTGTGTTAAGCATATCTTCATTAGCCTTTGCTTTCACCTCTTCGGCCTTCTCAATTCCCTGCTGCAAATCCCGGAGCTCCCTCTTCAGATTTTCAATTCGGTCAGCAATAGCAGAAATAGTCCTCCCACTTTCCTGGATCATCAGCTGGAAGCTCTCCATGTTCTTCAAATGAACCCGAGCCTCAGACTTCATATCTTCACCCTTTTGTAGGTTCTTTTCCCCTTCTTCAATTTCCTTGCAGGCCTGTTCATAACTTACGAATATATTCGCAAGAGAAGACACAAAGGCCTGAAGGTTCACACTTAGGCCAGGGGTAAGATCAGAAGAGGACAGGAGAACATCAGTAGAAGACCTTATTCGGTCAGACTCCTTGCAGGCATCTGAAAGAGCCATGGTCGTAACGGCCATCAAATAGCTCTTTGCTTCGGAAACATCGGTCTGTTTCGGAGTTGGAGGCTTCACAGGCTCTGTAGATTCACCCAAAAAAGATCGCAGCCAAGCCAATGTGTCACTAGGGTCGACCAAGGTAGGCCGACTTTGACTAGGACCTGAAGAAGGTGTTTGGACTGGTGTGGCAGACGACCGAATCGGAGAAAGATAAACAGCAGGAAGAGGGGAGTCAGTAGCAGCATGAATACTGGAATCGGCCAGAGATGACCGTTTGAGTAGCTGAGGAGAGGGTTCACTCGATGGCATACGGGTTGCATCCGTTTGGGACCCAGAGGGAGTAGGCTGACTTTGTTGGCCCAAGGATTGAAAAAGGGAATCCAGGTCCTGTCGGCCTTTTGACTGCTTGGCCACCTTGGCCACCTTGGCTACTGGAGCTTTGACAGTGGCTTTACTTGGTGCCTTCCTTTTAGGTTAGCGAGGAGGAGGAGGAGGATTAGCATCGACTGGAGCATCTTCTTCTTCTTCAGATGAAAGAATCGGTTCAAGAGGTGCCAATGGCCGATCTTGAACATTAGCATATTGGCCAGCTGCAAAAAATACGAACTCAGGATCAGACAGATCGAAAATAAAACACACGAATAGTAGAAACTTACCCACTCTAAATCGAACATCAAGTGGCTTATACACGGAACGATCCTTCCACATTCGGACTTCTTACCAATTTGCGAAGTGACCACTCCAAGTAACACCATCAGATGTCGATTCAGGTGGCCGAGTTATGGGATCAATAGAAACAAAATCGGCTATACTCAAAGGAGTAGTAGGCATATTCGGTCTATTTTTTTCCAAAAAAGAATTAAAACGGTCATGAAAGGCGTCCCAGTTTATTCGTCTTTTAAACCGATGTTTTTCAAAAAATAAATCCTTTTGTAAGTTTTTCTTTCTTAAAATTACATCTTGCATTTCGTCAAGAATTTGACTAAATCTAGATTGTACCCATTTGATCCCATAAAACTTTTCAAAGGCCAAGATCGATTGATAATCTTCATACTGGTCTAGAGGTATACCTTTTTTCTTCTTTTGTTTTTTGTCTCCTGCAGACTGAACAGAATATGAATGGTCAGTGTTGCTAGATTCATTATCAGAAGAACAGCTAAGAAGGAATCTATCAACAGACTCATTTGACCGGTACGGCCTCAAATACTCAGACCAAAAAAGATCAAAATCTGCAGTAGCGTCTTTGCTGATAGGAAATGGAGGAACTGATGCAGGCCGAATTAATGAATAAATTCGGTCAACCCCCTCCACATCAACTTCCTTTACAAGTGTTGGTCTCTCCAAGGAACCACCATTGACCGAAAAAGTTATTGGAAAAGGAATGGATTGTATCAGACCAAATTGGCGGGCTACATAATGAGGGTTGTAAGTTTCTACCCCACAACGATTATTGGCTGATTTCTCAATAATAACCCTATGATGAATATCCCTAGCGGTCAGGACACTACTCCAAAAATTCAGCAAGGGTACAGGCCGAAGAGAAAAATTAATAGCTTGGGCTACCCACGAAGGAAGAAATAAAGGGTTGTCATAAATGAAAAAACGAGATCGGTCTACATCAAAAAAGAAGAATTTGAAACAAGAGGAAAAAGAAGGAAGTGCACCATCATGATGGATGAATTAATGACCAAGAGATGGCACACTAGGCCGAAAAGAAAAGGTCGGACTTATGGAAGGAAAATAAGCATAAAGCCATATCTGAAGCATCCATAAGGGGCCACCCCAGGTTTTAAAATCAGAAGTCAAGAGATGATAGATCCCACGATACAGACTGGATAAAACAAGAGGGCCTAGAGATACTTTATGGCCGTGGCTCAGAAAATATGCCAATTTCAAATCGGCCTTCACCACTTGAAAGACCGCATTACAAAACAAATACTTGCTTATCCAAAATAATAGGAAGGCAATATATTCGGTCTGAGATATATCTCCCTTTTTTGGATTAAACTTGGCAATAAAATTTCGATAAGAAGAATGTTTTCTGTCAAAAATTGGAAAGGAACTATCATCCTCAGGGAATGAAGTACTGGCATTCACGTAACCCCCATAAGGACGAAGACCGAATAAAGCGGCCAAGTCTAATAATGTTGGGGTCATCATGCCTTTATTAAAATGAAAACTATTGGTCGAAATAGACCAGAAACAGAGAGCAAAAAGAAAAAGAGGCCGATTTAAAATGATGGGAGACCTAGAAAAATATATAACCTCATACAAGCCAAAGGCTTTCCATTCTTCGGCCTTGACCGCAGCAATACGGTCGAACCACTCATTCCAACCAGGAACAGTAGTTGGCCAACACCTAAGGGTACTTTCTAAAGCAGAAAATATTCTTGAATCAGGGTTTTCAAAAACAAAGGTTTCATCCTTATGTTTTGGGAAAAAAGATTGAACAGAAGAAACAACAGTAGAATCAATGAATCGAGGACCTAAAGTATAGGAATCATCCAAAGGAGATAATACCTGAGTGGCAACAACGCTAGGGTTAACTTCCTGGAATTGTTGAAGGCGAGAGTGACCAGAAAATTCTTCACTGCCAGTCGCCATGAAAGAAAATTCCAAAAAGCTTGATAGAACAGGAATAATGGTGGAGAAAACCCAGAGCACACCAAACAAACGGCAAAGAAAGTAACGAAACCCGTAAAGAAGAAAGAAAGATGGGATCTTTTCTAGAGAGGCGACGATGAAAGTTCAAAGGTTTGCCGGATGTAGTTCGTCAGAAAAACCAGAGAAGAGGAAAATACTCAGAGCAGTTGGAGAGAAAGTAAAGAATGAGAAGAGTTTATAGGTTTTAAAAGAACCTTTGAGAGATAATGATTAAAACCTATTTTTTCGCGCCTAAGAAATGTGAAAAGACGTGACTGACGTCACTTCTAGCAGAGCCGTATAACCAAACGGCAGAGCCGTATCAATTTACTGCAAAATGATTTCAAAATGATGACTCATTTAATGCTACATATTCCATGCGCCATAACTATTCTGACGTTTGGTATTAAGTTATCTCAACGGGTTTATTACGATAAGCCAAAGACATTTTGAATCGGTCAAAAATGATGTAAGATCGATTTTCATACACTGATATATTCCATAATTCATTTTAATTATGAAATATGGGGGGCAAATGTTACCACACTAAAAATCGGTCAATGATTGTGAAGGCCGAAAGTCTCGAAGCAAGATTCTTAGAAGACTGAAATTAAGAAAAAGCAATATATATATTCGGTTTATGAAAAATCGGTCATAAAAAGAACAGGCCAACAAGATATCCTCTATCAAATATGGCTTTGATAACCTTGATACATCCAAAATGAAAAGACACGTGGCAGCAAGGAACTCAAATGCGTTTGATGAGAAACGTGGCAACGTGGCAACATCCGGCTGGAAGTTCAAAGACATGTTCATATATGAAGACCTGTTCAAAAGATATGGAAGATACACAATCTCAACTAAATGCCATAAAATAAGGAATGGCAATAACTTTTAGCCAGTTGGAGTCTGACACATGGAATTTAGTTACAAATGCATTCGACTTCTATAAAAGCTGAAGAAGACAAAGAAGCAGGGATCCACGATCAAATTCAAGCATCAGCTTTAGTCTTTTGTTCCTGTTTTTAGCTTTCTTAATCGCTTTTCAATTTCTTAGGAGTAACTCATAGTGTAACTGAAGAATCCAAACTCTGGTTTGGTCAGGGATTAGTCTCTGTTTGTTTTATTGAAAGCTCATTTGACAAGTCTGTACTCAGCCAATATATGGTACGTATTTGTTTCTTTTGAGTTGATTACATTCTAATTTTTATTTGCTTTATATTTAACATTGCAAAAGTCCTTGAGGTTTCAAGGCAAGGAGAACCTACACTCATTTGATTATTTGTAGTTGGCACGCCCGCAACTCACACATATCTTTCTAAAGAACCGGTTTCCAGCCAACAGATACGAATAGCTTTTTACTTGTTTATACATGATAGGGTAGTAGTAGTTTGTGTGTGATCATGTTATTTGTTCAATACATTTGCATGGTAGAATATGATGTGTTTTTAAAATAGGACAGCAACATATTTGTATTTTTAGTAGCATATTAGTTTGATTAAATAGTTGTTTGTGTGATTTTATATGTGTGAGCATGCTTAGGATAAGTGTTAATATGTTTACATAATTGTTGAAACCTTGTGGTGATCATTTGATGATCATATGATATTAATGATTATGTAAATGTGTTGAGGTATTATTTTTTTATATGTGATGAGTCTTGAGTCATTCTTTTATGCTTTTATGATTATTTAAACACTCGACATGGATTTGATGGTTTGAATATATGAAATGTGTACGAGGGAGCGTGCGAAGGTAAGATCCTCCCCTTGTGTTTAGATTAATTGTTTAAGCATGTTTTTAGCGTAGTTTTGATCTTGTTTTACATAAAAATTTAGCCAAGCATGTTAGGTTGTGTATTGGGATTTTTATTTGTTATTTTATTGGATTAACCGTGATGATTTAAACACTTTTAGGATTGGTTTCAAATCTGTCCAGATTTGGAATTGGTTTTAAAAGAGGCTTAAACATCTTTTTTTAAGCCATATTTTTGCATGCATTTCATATAGGAAATTATATTGATATGTTAGGTTGCATTTTAGGATTTATTCTTGATATTTTGAATGGGT
Source organism: Hamamelis virginiana (assembly GCA_017140935.1). Lineage (NCBI taxonomy): Eukaryota > Viridiplantae > Streptophyta > Magnoliopsida > Saxifragales > Hamamelidaceae > Hamamelis > Hamamelis virginiana. Next base: position 17,870 of record JAESVK010065362.1, read on the forward strand.
TAATTATATTAATTAAGCCCCTCAAAGTATGTGTTCAAATCTGTCCAGATTTGAATATGGACTTTGAAGAGGCTTAAATAATGTTTTTAAGCCATGATTTCATGTGCATCTTGTAGATTAAATTCACATGTCATGTTAGTATGCATATTAGGTATTTTATATGATTATCTATGTGATATAAAAATGCTTTTTAAGCACTTCAAAGTGGATATTCAAATATGTCCAGATTTGAATATACACTTTAGAGTGGCTTAATTATCATTTTTAGGTCACATTTATGCATGTTTCTTTATATTGTCTCATAGTACATTCATGTAGGATACATGCTAGGTCATTGCCATGGTTTTTATTCTTTATTTTCAAGGTTTTTAGAATGGTTTAAGATCCACATTCGAATATGTCCAGAATTGAAAAGTGGTTTTAAATTATTCTAAAAATCATTTTAGGGTCAAATTTAACTTAGAAATATGCCTAGGTTCACATAGTTGAATTAGTATGCATTTAGAAGCATTTTTCATGCATCGTTAGAATTAATATCATGCATATTTGCCTATTTTGTTTAAATTCCAGCATGCATTGCATTAGTATTTTAGGCTTTTAGATTAACTTAGGGTTAGTTAGAGACCCTAGGATTAGGAAGGTCACTTGACCTTCCCTATGACTTTTCTTTGTTGTAGGAGGTGCATTCAAATTCAAGTGTTTTAATGAGTTTAGGAGTCTATCTTTGAGAGGGATTTTAAAAATAATTTTTTATTGAAAATAATTGATTTATTAAATGGTTTTTCCCATGAAATGGGAGTCTTTTAAAAGAATTTGTATTGAAAATAATTTCTTTGAAAAAGAAATGATTTTGGAATGAAATTCCATGGATGATGATTGATTTGAAAATGAAGTTTAAATTGAGGTTTACTTCTAAAATATAAGTTTTATCTTTTAAAATTCCGATTGTATTGGAAATCTTTTAATTATTGAACTGTTTTGAAAAACAATTTTGAATGGATAAAAACTCTCGAAGATAGAGTCTTGGATAAAGTTGAATACATTTAAATGATGTAGTTCATTACAATAGGAGAGTCCTAGGGTGGTCGAACTACATGGACTTTGATACTTGCTAGGGAACACTAGTAGGTTACGTAGGCGCTAATAGAGCTCAAGTCCGCCCTAAAATGCTAGTTGGGTGTCCTAGGTTTTTAGGGTTTGTTTGTATATTATTTTTTATTATTATTAATACAGATTATTGCATTTATATTACTATTTTCATTGGTTGATTAGATTATTTGAGATTGTTTGCATTAAGAACTTGGAACAAGTAAGAACTTGGAACCTTCCCACGTCGTAACCTAGCCCCCGGATCCATCTTTGGTTCGCAGATTGCGTTTTCATTAAATGAAGTTTGTTTTGTTTTATTGAAAATAAAATATTTTTATGGCTTCCTTATTCCTTAAAAATAAGGTGGCGACTCCTTTGTTTTCTAAAATCCCAAATCACGCTCAGTGATGACGTGGACATAGCAATAACAGCCCGACCGGGAAGCTAGTTCACAGTCCTCTTCTTATTGAAGCCTTTTTAACTGATGTGTCCTCTTATGAT
>JAESVK010065364.1:0-17634 GCA_017140935.1 Hamamelis virginiana
GGACCCGCGCGGCTGAAGTTACTTTACCCCTTTTTGGTGAACTTTTTAGGAGCAATTTTGTGTTTTCCTCAAAAGTTATGTTGCCCTAAAGGAAAGGATGGGTCTTTACTACTTTCCAGCCGTGAAAAGGGAGATTTGGCTTGTCTTTTACTTTGTCTTCTCTTGGGTCTTCTCTTAGGTTTTCTTCATACATTTTCTAGGGTTTTAAGTTTTACTCATAGTTTTCTCTCTAGATTTGCTAATACTTAGTTTAATCAATTAGTTAGTGCAAGATTTAGTTGGTTCTTCTTTTATTTCATTTGTAATCAATAGTTTAAGTTGTTTAATCTTACTTTTGGCTTGAAGACTTTATATTTTCATTACTTTAGTAATATAGAAGTATTTATTTCAATCTCATTGCAGTTATTATGTTAGCTCTTGCATTTATTGTTCATCTTCAAGGTAAGGTTATTAAGGTGGAAGCTCATCACCAACTAAGGTAACAAGACCTTCTCACTCATTTGAACCTAAATCCTAGTTGAATGGTAGCAAATACTCTTCATTTTCTTCTCACATTTGGTGTGGCATCTTCTTGACAATGTGTTAACAAGCTACACTTGGTACACATTATGCTTGAACTTATATGCACACCATGTGTTTGCTATATTGTTAAGGAGAGCATTTTCCACCATTCTCCTATTATATTTTATTGTGAAAGCTTTTGAAGTTAAATTTTCCATCAAAGACCATTTATCAATGAATCCTAGATGAGTAATCTTAGTGAGAAATTCTTGTTCCTTGGTTGTGGATGAGTGGAAACACTAAAACTCTACTACTTAAATTTCCTTGAATTTAACTCTTGTGATTTGAATCACACACATACTCAACAAAATTCAAAAACCCCCATGATTTTACACTTCCTTTTGCATTTATTGGTTAGCAATTCATAAAAATCATTTGAACATTTTCCACTCCTTGTGGATATGACTTGGGTACTCCCTAATATTATTGTTTGACGACTTGTGGATTCCTACGCTTGGGATTCTATTGAGCATCGCGTTTTTAGTTCAAGCAATTGGCATAGGGGAGTAGCATGTGTTTCAAATTGATCTAGAAGAGCTAGTGGTAACTTGTAAATGCATTACAAGTCCGGTAAGTTCTTCTCTCTCTTTAATTTGTGCAAAATTCATTTTATAAATAATTCGTGTAGATATCTTTGTTGAGGTAAAGTTGGTGCATGTCGGTGTGGACTCGTAATGAGCAACACCGACTTGTAAGAATTCTATCTCAACAAACTCCGCAAAATCCAATAACTAGAGCATTATTCAATTCACCCTCCACTCCTTCAATGGAGAACATGGAAAATCAACAATTTCAAAGAAACATAAATGACCAAGGGTTGCCTATTGACCCTCAAAGACTTGGTGACGGTGTAGTCCCGTCGGCAACCCCAGCGGAAGAAAGGGGTAATGTCAATTCTCTCCCTCTCTCTTCTATCCTCTTCTGTCTGATTGCTTCGAAGGACTTTAACAGAAGTGTATAATTGTTGTACCAGAAATGGAGGTAATAATATGATTATGTGGTTTCTTCGAAATATTTTATTTATTGCTTTACTTGTTACATTTCGAGTCATTTACAATTATTTTGGCTTATTTGATTAATTAAAAGTCATCTTCATTGAGGCAAAGCCGAATTCCTACAATTGCCTGATTATAATATTTTGGCCCGATTAACTTCTGTAACGCCCCAACCTAACAATCGTACTGACCCTTCCGGATAGGTCAACACGTGTCAAGATAAAGGTACAACCTGACCTGCTCATTCATATATCCTTATGAGAGACAAGAAATATATGCATAATTAACTAATGAAATGTTATGCTTATACAAATGTCCCAAACGTCTTATACAATAATAATAAATCAAATAATAATAATGCCAACATCCCTGGCAAGTAGGCAATGCCACAAATAGTGGCAAGTCCCAAAATCAAGAAAATATAAATATTACACATCTCAATTATATGCAGGTCCAATGCGGAATCTACCATGCAGTCAGTCATCTAACAACCCTCGAACAGATGCTTGACTCAAATCAAGTATGCAAACCCCAAGCCAACCTGTAATCTGCTGCATAAAAGCAGGGGTGAGCTTCCACTTGCTCAATAGGAATAAGATAACCTCTACAAATAACAATAATACAGTGATACATGGAATATTTTAAATAAACGTAGTTTCTATAACGTTTATAAAACAGTAGATAACGCAGTTATAAACTTGTGTGGTCTTTCAGTGAAATACACAGGTTAAATAGTTTCATATTCAGTTTATAAATCAACAAGAGGAAAGTAGTGTGGGTTTAGCTCAGTTATAAACACGGTAAAATGCCCCATAATTTCAAAGACCAGGCTCATAGAATGTATAACAGGACGTTGTTCTCAGGCTAATGAGCCTCCGGCACAACGATAGCCAAAACTACGTTGTTCTCAGGTCTCCGGCACAACGGTAGCCAATACCTCGTTGTTCTCAGACCCCGGCACAACGACAGCCAAAACCTCTCGAGAGAAACCGATCAGTTGCTTAACAGCCAACTGTCGAATAAGAATATATATATATATAATGCCCTTGTATACCAACCGAGCCTAAACCATGCATAACAGCACGATAATATAAATCATTTTCAAGTGGGCATGAGAAGTAATAAGAATGTACTTTTAAACCAATTTCAAAAGCAAGCAGGTAAGGTTACAATATGTGGCATATAAATGTAATAGAGTACTATTTCAAAACAATCATAACCATTATCCAAAAACAGGAGTGAAATGGATAAACCATATGCCATCATATTATATACAAAACAGTTCTCAAGGCACGTCATATCCAAGTATAAACACATTTTTATATCCTGGCTGATATATAACATTACTGTTTTCAAAATATTCAATCCAACCCAAAAATCAAGGGAACAGTGGTAAGAATATCTCAACATCCTTCTTTTATATAGATATATTTTAGAAATCAGGCATATGAACTTTGGACCAAGAGTTTCAGTGGTGTAGATATAAACAATTATCACCATATGCCCTTGTCAAGTCTTTTCATAAAACATGTATTATGAAAGTCTGTTCCCTGGTTTTATACACATACACATAATACCCAGTTCTAAGTAGTTTGCCAGGAAATATAGACAAATTCTCAAAACGTTTCATTTCTGTGCCTTAGTTCTCATTTCATAAACATGCCACACAATTCGATAGTCCTTAAACTAGTACATTCCATGTATCTATTTAACAAGCTAATAATCCGTAAGGTTCTCAAACATTTGTAAGTTATACCATTCTCAAATGTGTTAAACATCTATGTTCATGTAGTTCTCAAAAACAGTTGTAAAACAGACATATTATCATTACAGTAAGAGGTTACTTATCCCTACCTCAATGCAGATATGTTTTCCAACCCTTTGCGGCTCCACGAGCCTCCCCAATGCAATGCTCATGCACCAATGCAAGTGGTCCTCCAAAGGACCTTCCAGACTGAGAAACAAACAAAAAAAAAAGACAAAGCAAAAGGAAGAATCAAACTTAAGAACAAAGGATCTTAAGATCCCCAGAGCAAACCAACCTAATCCTCAAAGCCATTAACTCTTGAATCTTAAAGACCAAAAACCCAAAAAAAAAATGCTATCCCAAAGGTCTAACAATTTCAAAGCACATTCCTTTAAGAATGATTCAGTGATACTGGCCAAATCCGATGGCTAAAAGCCAAGTGGCTTAGGAAACAAGCCTTAGAAAACCAAAGAACAAACCAAAAGGGTAAATCTGGCATTTATCAAAATATTTCTCTTTCCAAAACAATTATCACTCCAAGACTATTAAAATCAAAAACTAGGCTTCAAAAGCTTTTTGTGCATATAAAATATGCCCAAAACTGAGTTCAAAAGCAAAAGATATGAGTGAAAGAAGATACAAAGGAGTAGGCATCATCCAAGTTCCATCATCCACCCATTATCGATAATGGCATAGGCCATTATTATTAATGTCCTCTCCCGCTGCAAAAACCTCGAACAAAACAGTAGTAATCCCATTTTGAACTTCTTTAAAACTCATCAAAACTTCAAAATAAAGATTTAGAAGCATGAATCCTCCATGTTTTATAAAAATCAAGGTTGAAACCCAAAGTTCAAACCTAAGCATTTCCTAAAACCCACAACCCTTGGTTCAACTCAAGTACAAGTTCAAAAACATAAATTTTTACCATTTAAACTCAAAATCATGCATTTAATCACATGCATCCTAAACACACAAGTTTTGAAGATCCAAAGTCAAATTCAAAGCTTGCATTTCAGCAGCCATGGCTGCTGTTTATTACCACCCACATCTAGCTTTTCAAATATATAAATCCATCCACAAATAAACCCCAAACTTTAAATCTATCACATGCAAGTTCAAATACATTAAGTCTTACAAGATTTAGATATTTGGAGGTCTAAAAACCCACAGTTTTATCCTTGTACACTATGAGCAGAATTTAAAACCCAAACAATTATATTAAACCAAGTTTTAAATCAAAGATGCACTTTCCAGCAAGTTAAGAGAAAAGAGAAGCACCATTTAAAAATCAGTTTTGAGATAAATCTTCCAAGATTTATAAAAAAGTATAAAAATGTCTTAGAACCATGAAATCCTTTAATCTTGCTCACTGCCTTTACATATTAAGATTCAAACAAACACAGCTTCAGCAGCAGACCTACTTATCAAAAACCCCAGATATCTTTAATCTTATCAGCCCACACTTAAATCAAAACACAAGTGATCAAACCCATTGAAGAAGTGATCAAACCCACTGAAGACATGCTCAAACCCACAAACCCAACCATCATCACCGAACCCACATGAAAGCTTTTCAACTTGAGAACTCCAATCAAAGGCTCAACTCAGAGTATGAAATCCCAACATGTATGCTTGAAAACAGATTATAAAACCCTTAATCGTGCATTTATATTTTAAAAACCCAAAAATCGGACCAGTGTATTTAACGATACCCACATGCATGCTGAAATACCCCATTGATCCACCAAAACCTCCATTAAAGCTTGAGTCTAACAAGAATAAAATCAACCAAACACAAGTATTTGAAATAACAAATCTTGAAAACCCATAATCATGTTTATTTGTTTTAAAACCCAAATCAGTTTGTGTGTATCAAGAAACTAAGTTGAAACATTATATCAAACCCTTAAAACTGAACATGGACCTCAATAAATACCATAGACTTTCTTCGAACAAGATCAAATCCTTAGGGTCATGTGTTTACCCGAAAATGACAGAGAAAAAGGAAGAGAAGAAAGAAGGAAGAAAGAGTATACAAAATAATTTACCTCCAAATGGTGAAAACGAGAACTCCGGTGGCTACCTCCGGCGAGATTCCGGCGGGACGGGGTGGCTGCACCACCTTCGCAGCGATCCTCCCTCTCTCGGTTCCCAGGCTCTCTCTCTCTCTCTCTCTCACTCTCTCTCTCTCTCAGGGGCTTTACCAAAATGAAATGAAAGTATATAAAAAAAAAAGGCAGCTAGTTTTAGATTGGAATAAGGGGACACGGCCGGTATTTTATAAATATATATATATAACTTTCCTTAATTTACATAAATGCCCCAAAGTTTAAATTAAAATACATAACTTAAAATTTTAAAAATTTTGGGTTATCATAACTTCGAACCAATCTTTTACCTTGAAACGGTGTAAGGTCAACCTTTCTGGCACGCCCCCCACTTCAAACCATACTTGTGCAGTTGCCAACTTGAAGATTTCTTAAGCGAACAGGGTCATAGTGTCAAAGTCATTCTCTCCACTCATCTGGTAAATACCTCATTCACATATATATAATATATGTCTTGAAGCATTTAGTATGTGGGTTTTTATTTAACTCTCTTGAAACCCTCTGTTTGGCTGCTAATGAAATGAGAGAAAATAAAATAAAATATTTTTCGTGTTCTGTTATCTGCTGTGGTTGTACCTTGAGCTGCTGTGTTGGTTTTCTTTTGGATGATTTTGGAAACTTTCCCAAACAAATGAACTCAATTTGTATCTTATTTTAAGTGCAGTATGTCTCATGGTGCTGATCTCCAAAGTACAATCATGTTGTGAAAAAATTGCTATAAAAAGATGTACAATATGTAGTTATTCCATAAAGAGATGATAAAAATCTGTTCATATTGGTGATTAGGCACATAATAGAACATGTTAAATTATGATACATTTATATTTGTTATAGTTTAGTCGGGTTTAACAAAATCACATCAATTGACATTGGAATCTGATTCTTTAATTCTTGGATTATCATATCAAACCGAATTCCTAATATGATCCAATCTGTTTATGTGACTAATTGGAATTTGGTCAACCAATTACTAGGCAACTAACAAAGTAGCGAACTACAAGAGCAAACTTTAAGGCTTTTTCTTCTTCTTCTTCTTCTTTTTTTTTTTTTTTTTTGCTTTTTTAATAGGAGAACCAAACTATAAGTTCATTCTTAGCAGAGAAAAAAGGTGGAGTACACGTATATCTCATGCCAAATAAGTTAGCCGAATACTTGACTGCGTTGTTCATGTTATCTGATGCTATATTACCAAAGTTTGTGCTGGGAGCGGAAATCCCATGAACTCGTGATAGTGTTTATGGATCATGCCAAAAAAAAAAAAAATTAAATCCGAATCCTTTAACATATACAGAAGAATCCGTACCTTTGAGATCTGTCTGATGACGAACTGCAGAAGATTGCTCGAGCGCTTCAAGCATTCTACCGTATTCCTCCTATGCCAGAACGTGAAAAGAGAGTGGCTCTCTTTGTGCTCTCCTTGTTGGACTACTGTCTCTAGGGTTTAGAGAAAATATTTCGTCTTACCCTAGTGACTGCCCAACATGGCATATATAGGCTACGGTAGGGACCCAACTATTTCTCCCACTAACTTTTTGAATTTTTCCCTTGAAGCCATTTGATTTGATGAAACTTGGAGATTTGACAAAGAAAAGGAGATGAGAGGCAGAGAGGTCCCACCAAGCGTGCCGGAAATTTGTACGCACAAATTTCGTGTCCTGTAATCAAACGAACAAGAAAAGTGTATAAATTATCAATTTATTAATATATGTAAAAATGGGTAAAATCCTCTATATATATAGATATACTCTTTTACAAAAGAATATGGTGATCCTTTGATTCAATCTCCTGTGTGATCTTGATCTAAGGGCGGCAGTAGCTTGTTCTTGAATCGAGACTAAAAATCTCTCAGCTTTTTTGATTTGTGAAGGAGAAGAGAGCTTTAATCAATAAATTGGTCTTCACAGATTTCTCTTTGGCTTGGACTTCGAATGATGAAAAGCACTTGTGTGTCATGCTTGATAAGTCTTCTTCAATATTGAAGGATGTTGAGAACTTAAAGGTCTGGGATTTGGCAGAGCTTCAATGCTTTGGATGGTGGAAGGTATGGAGCTGGACATAGCTTTAATGCTTTGATCGGTTCAAGATCCCTTATAATGAATGAGAGCCCCATATTTATAGACAAGGTTGGGACTCTTATTTTTGGAATCCCAAATTTGAATCCCTTGATTTAAGGGATGTTTGCCAATTAAAAAATATTTGATTTTCTTATTTTTGGCATTTAATTTAAATTTGAATTTAAAGTTGAATTTGATGAAAGGTTGGACTCATCATGTGGTGATGTGGCCTTTCATGGATTGACATGTGTTAGTTGCTGTGGGCCCACCACCCTATTTTTGATGAGTCACATGTACGCGTGTCGTGTTTGTAGGACCAATGCCATTTTTATCTTGATTTATTGTATAGTCAAAGGTTAAATGCTTGAATTGTTTGACTCTTGACCAATCGAACAGTGAAATGAGCTTTCACAAAATTTCAATGTCCACAGTATTTTTTTTTTTTTTTTGGATGTATTTAGAAGAAAAACTAGTTATGTTAGTTTCATCCAAGTTTTGTATCATATGGTTCTTATCCATATTTTACAAAACCTAACATGGGGTTGGTATTTTGTGAAACCGATCATTGGATAAGATGTTCCACGTATACACATTATGCATACAAAAAATCACATAGATCCGACAGTTGGTTTCTGAGAAAACATATAAATTGTTTAAATTTTGCAAATATAATCTCACAGTTTTTTTTTTTTTTTTTTTTTTGTAAAAATGTGGCATTTTTTAAAAATTGTCAGTTAGATCAACGGGAATTTTTGCATGCATGACTTACATAAACTAAACATCTCATTCAACGGTCGTTTTTGAAAATGTCACCTTAAAAATTTTTAATATTTAGATATTTTAAAATTTGACTATTGGATCAATGTGATTTTTGGTATGTATAACTTGCATTATTAGGGTATTTAATCCTTATCAAAATACCAATCCCTTTAATTTTTTTATTAGTATTTAGACTTTTTATATATAAATAAATAGTAATAATAAAATGTAAAAACTAAAAAGAGGATAACAAGTTGTGCTTAATGAATTTTTATTGCCATGAACATTATTAAAGTTGTGGTTAATTATGAGAAGTTGGTCGGAATCAAGTGCATACTTAATTTTTTTCATATATGCAGTTATACACTATCGCAGTTGTCATCAAAATGAATCATTAATTTTCATTTTTAAAAATTTCATTTCATTTTTTTTAACGAAGAACCGCGGTCCAATCCGATTAGATCCGAATTGAATTTGGATTAGTTCATATTCGGTCCGAATTCAATTAGGATGGAAATAGTTCTAAAAAGCCTAATCTGAAATAGGTCGGATCGGTCCTCATTTCCCATAAATCCGATTCGATCCAATCCCAATTGCACTACTAAAGTGTAGTATCTTTTGATTGCATTTGAATTGACAAGTCCATATAATTCCTGTCCATCCATTTATATGAGAATGAGAACTCCACCCGAGAACGCCCTCTTGACAACATAGTTCTCATACTCTGGTATTATCTTCGACAGATGGTTTTCTATATGCGGTCATCTCTTCTTCAAGACTAAATATTTATTTGTGTGAATGAGTGCTGTACCGGATCGAGAACGGCTTTTTGACAACATAGATCTTTTCTTCTTTTTTTCTCCGCAAAAAAAGGAGTTTTCTAGGCCTTAATCCCTCACAATGTATTTTCCAGTAAGTCCATCCATCTCGAAGTGTGAGGGAGCAGAGACTTGGGACCTCCAATTCCTGAGACATTTTGTCATTTGAGCTACTCTTATGGGTTCATGATATCAAAAGTTGTCATGGGTAATTTTACCAGCATTTGCTTCCGTGGATATGATGACTCATTATGGCTCGATCAACAGTTTGTTCAAAAGGCAGTGATAGATACTAATGGTTTTCAGTGTGGATTGGACGGACTGCAGGGCTGTGAGAACCACCCACTCACTATGATTTTTGGTAGTTATATATGATTTACATGAAAGGGGTATCTAATCTAACAAATGAGTTCTTCAAAATATCTTCTGCAAGTGGTTCTAAGTGAAGTTACCTAATGTAAATTGCATCAGGTGCATCTAGGCTTGGCAATTTGGGTAAGAGAAATAATGTACATAATAGCACTTTTCCTAATAATTAGAATTTAAAAGTAAACCCAATTCAAACACTTACTACCAGCTGCTTGAGCTAGCCCACATAAACTGAACTATCATTTGCTTTTAGAAAGAGCCCAGGTTAGGCTCAAAAGAATAATCGAGCTATATTGATTCAGAGTAGCTTTAACTTGAGTAACTCTCCTGGCCTTCCTTAATCAAGTTAAAAGAAAAGAAAGTAATCATTCGAACACAGAGAAAAGATGAACTCATAAAAGAGAAGAAGACAAAAAAAAAGACAAAAAAAAAAAAAAAAAAAAAAAAAGAAAAAATACAAATATTAGTCACATCAATTAATAATAATAATTTTAAAACACGTTTTTTAAATAGTAACGGTCATTATTACATAACCACTTTTTGAAAATTGAATTCAATTAGTTTTATACAACCTTAGTAGTCAATACAGCTAGAATATATTAATACAATTATAATAGCATTAGAAGTTTCTTAACAATAAAAAAAAAAATGCAATATAACAACTGTTTACATCACATATCTGACAAAAATAGACACTTGTCCCACTGACCAAGACACTTATTTTATGGAGTTGTATACTTGTATCAATAAGAAGTTAGAATGCTGTTGTTTTTTCCCTCTGTCTTACCAACTTTTATAATTGACCTTTGTCTTTTATATATATATATATATATATATTTTGTATTATGTCAAAAGTATTGTCTCAAAAGAATATTTCAAATAAATCCTAACTCTTTATTTATTATTCAGAGTTAATTAAAATATGCTATCTATTCCAAATAAATTGTCTCAAAAGTATTTCTCAAATAATGTCACGGAAGATCTAAATTTTCTCTTTTTTAGAAAATTATCTCCGGTAATACTATATATCCCAAAAATTAGTCCTAAAAAATTACCCCAAATGAATCTTAATTCTTTATTTATTATCAAGAAAGAATTTGCTAAAAAATATATAAAAGGTTGGATCATCCGCCACATCATTTGAGATACACTCTCCAAGTTGACTAGAACTGGTTGATATAACTGTCCTTACTAAAACCATGGTTAGGAGAGAATCTAATAAAATATTGCTAATTGTGAAAAATTAATTTTAGTACTTTGTCTTATAAAGTAGTGTCTTCTACTTCTTAAAAAATTATTTCATGGTTTAGACATATTGATATTTTCATAGACACATAATAACCATCATATAATAGACACATGAAAAGTGTATTTATTTTGGATATATACTAGGTGATTGAATAATATTTTCTACGTACTTTTCTTAATTCTATCAATAATTAGGTTAATCAATGTAGTGTGAGCACTACCCTTACATGTATTCAGAGATTAATTGGGTTTATTGGTATTATATATATAGGGCCAGTCCTGAGCTAAAGCCATTAAAGCAATGACTTTAGGCCCCCAATTTCTTGCAAAAAAATAGGGCCACATTAACGTATAATTACTATAATATGAATTTTTTTTCTTTCTATTTTACTTTTATGCCCTTGATTAGGGCCCCCAGATTCTCAGGGCCAGCCCTATATATATAGGTATGTGATAGTCAATTATGTGGCATTTGAATTCTTTTGTCACTTGGGGAAAGAAAATAATAAACAAAAAGACGTTTTCAATTTAGTCAGCATATGCTTATATATCTTATGTAAGCATGAAGCTAACTAATAAATCTTTATGGGATACATATTTTAAAAAACTGACTGTTGAATTAGTTATTCTTCTTATGGATGTCATGCATGCCAAAATCACGGTGATTCAATGTAAATATCTTAAAATATACACACAAAAAAAATTGTAAGGAAACAGTGTGTGTGACTGCTGATCGAAAACTGACACAGTTTTTTTTAGTGATATTTCTGAAAAATCGACTGTAGGATCACTGTAATTTTTGGTATGCATGACATATATAAGTATAGTATTTAATTTGACGGTCAATTTTTTGAAACATGTACGTATCTCACGATTATCCATTAGTATCATGCTTAAATAATTAAACTTAGGTAAACATATGCTTATTGGATCAATTCTAAAGAAAAATAATAACTGATCGAATAGAATAATAAGAAAATCATTGGTTATGATGTTGTTGATAATAAAAAGAAATGGGACGGCTGTGGAACAGGCAATATGATCGAGATCCATGCTGAATTGTATTATTTTCAGCAGTAACGTCCATTACCGTGAGATATATATACAGTAAAATATGTAATGATGCTAGCTTAATGTCAAAGCCAAGTATGTCTTCATAATCTTCAGACTTTCAGAGAATGAATATTGAATCCTTCTAACATACGCACCGGCGGCGCCTTCAATCTCCCACTACCATAAACGACACTCAACTCTATTGCCAAATTATTACATCTAAGTCATACTAGCTAGCCAGGTGTTTCACCACTATAGTACCCCTTGGATCAAATCAGGTACATTCAATACTACTATAAGTATCATGGTACCTAGCTTATGATCAATGTATCATTTGCCTTCCCTTCTGTGCATTTATCTCATCAGTCCAATAAAAAATTACATTTTATTAAAAATAAAATTAGTAAAATAAATAATGGGCTACAAGTGCTTGGCGGGTGCCAATTTTTTGGCATGTTTAAGTCAACATTTCTTTCACAATTATTATAGGATCCGGATTTGCTAGTGATCTCAACTTAAATCACTAGGTAGTGATCATTCTAGTATGGTCAATCTTATAGTAAGACTATAATAAGTAAAAATCAATAAAAAATCAAAATATCTGAATTAATATTAGAAATAACAAAAATACTAAAATGCCAATCTTCCATATGGCGAACTGCAAAATGAATTTTAAAAAATTGACATTGGATTAGAGACCCTTCTTATATATATATATATATGTAAGGCCTACCAAAAATCATAGTGATTTTATAGTCAAAAACTGGCTCTGAAAAAATAATGATATTTTGATGAACAAAATAGTCACTACTTTTTACGACATTTAAAAAAAAAAAATACTTGTTGGATCACCATAATTATTGATCAAAAAATGAATGAGAAATATAAGATTATTGCTAAAAAAATTTGTCTTTTAGTACCCAAGTCAAGACAAATAAATAAGGACCTTTGATCTCCTCAAGGCCTTATGTGGCGTCATCTCAACACCAGATCACTACCTAGTGATCTACATTGCAATTATTAGCAAATCTGGATCCATTATTATAAGTTGAAAAGATTACCACCAATTATTATTTTTAAAATACACCTAGGATTGCAAAAATACATTCAGAACAGTGAAAATAGTGGAGCATGTCAACGATTACTTTAGCAACCATTTCAATAAGGGTTTTTGGAATTGTAACTCTTAAGTCTAGGATAAGAATTTAAAACCCACATTTTTTAAGAATTGAAAATTCACAAATATTTTAATTCCCACCTAAAAAAGTCAAAACTAGCATATGCAATTTTTTAAAATCCCAGGATTTATAAAAATTCACTTATCAATTCCAACCAAAAGAAAACACACTAATAAGATTTGTAATTCCAATGTCCTTAGCGAGAGTTAGGCCATTCCTAAGAGTCCACCTCAGCTAAAGGGCTTCCACTAAAACCCCCAATCCAGTTTCTTACACCTTTCTGTATTAGACTATTGGGGTCTGTTTGCGTTAGCTTATGCTAAAATCAATTTTTGAGAACTATTTCTCCACATATCTCATTTAAATTATGTTCAAACTATATCTTCACATATCAATATTTTCATACTAAAAGTGATTGTGGTAAAAGTTGGGACCTCCTAACTTTTGCTATAATCATTATTAGTATGAAAATTTTGTCATGCATCCTATCATCCTTCAAGTTGTTTAAAAATGATTATCATTCCTCCTCTTAGATCACGTGAAATTTTAAACTCCAAAAGTAATTTTATGAAAAGCTAATACAAACGAGCCCTTAGTCCATCTCACCAGCTGGTCCAGGATTAACAGGATAAGCTATCTGTGCTCAATCCAGTCTCTATTAAATTGTTATAGAATATAAGAAAGTGATAAGACTTTAATTTTACTTCTTTTTATGACACGAGAAGATATGATTATATATGGTGGAACATCACGATTAAAATTTAAGCAGCTTTTTGAAAAGATCCAAAAATCAGTTTTATATTATTAAACCCGTACAACTTATTTTTAGAATCCTACAATCAGAATACATTTTATAGATACTTAAAAATATTTATATAAAAAAAGTCTTTAGAAGAGAATGTCATCAGTGATGTATTATGATTACCTAATTCTCATCTCAATTCATCCCTGTTTGTATTTTAATTTTTATTTTATTTAGTAATGTCATGTAATTTTTTTAAATACCAAAAGTGCCTCCTGGAGCATCTCAGTAATTGTCAGAAACTAGAGGGGGTTAAATGTAATTTATTCAATATTTTTTTTTAAATACCTAAACTTTAGGGGTATATTAATCATTTTAGATAGTTCCGCCATTGTTAAAGTAGAAAGGGTGATTATATTACCACTGACATCCACCAATCAATGAAGGTTTTTATTACTATTTTATCTACTTGTAAAATTACTATTAAGGACAATATCAGATAAATAAACAAAATATAGTTACATGTATCTTACACCCAATGTCTCATTCCCACTTTCATAACCCTTGCATAAAATATACTCTCACAAACCTATTACTTTCGTAATCACATCCTAAAAAGTGTAACCAAATGAGATGTTTGTTAATCAATGGACAATAAGCTAGTCACGTATGAGAATTCTAACAACAAAACGGCACATTTTTTTCAATTATGATACATTTTTTTTTTTTTAATCTTTTGTCTGTGCTTTTGGACTTGGACTATCATACATTTAGTAAACGTTTAGATAGGACTAGTAATCGAATATCTCATTATGTTCAGTCCCTCCTAACTAAACATATAGACATGTTCAACAAGGATTACTCGAACATTGCAGGCTATACATTAGGCTGCTCTAGTAAAAAAAATTATAATATTAACAAAACTTAGTCGAATAAATTAAAATATTTAGCATACCATCATAACATAGATTAGGTGTTTAAATAGTTTGTTAATCGATATAGAATGATATCTATTTGGACCTAGTGTACAAAACATGCCATTAATAAATTAATGAGCAGGTTTCCACTGAACATCCTTATGTATTTAGGATTACCTATTAAACATTTATAGATGTTCAAAATATATATCTAGGAATGGCAATGGGGCGGGGCGGGGCGGGTTTTCTGTTACCCCGTCCCCATCCCCATCCCCGATAAGAAAAACACTCCCCATCCCCGTCCCGCTCATTTTCCCCGCCCCGCGAGGATTCCCCATCCCCGCCCCGTTTTCATCAAAATAATTAATATAAGTGTATAGTAAGATTCAAACCCAGAACCTTATGCCTATTATGAAAAGGCCTTACCACTAAGCTATGTATAACCTTATGTATCTAAGTTGTGATATATAATATTTAACCTTATTTCATATTCTTTTATAAATCTATACTACTTAGCCCAATTTTGAAAAAACTTTTGGTCGACTAAAATGCCATCGCATTAAATGTTAATGACCCTTTTACCCTCTTGCAATATTAATTACATGAAGTTTATCTTTAATTCATTTTTTAAGAATCATATTTTCAATTAATTTCCTAATTCAACCAAGTATTAACAAAGTTTGTCATTTTTTTAGTGTTTTGAATATTAAAAAAAAAAATAACAATAAGTTTTATCAAATAAAGAGAGAACTAACAATTACATGAAGTTTAATTCCTTTTTTAAGAGTCATATTTTCAATTAATTTCCTAATTCAACAAGGTGCTAAGCATATATATATATATATATATATATATATATATATATATATATATATATATATATATATATATATATATATATGTATAGTTTGAAAATATATATACACACGGACACAGTACATATAAATTTACATGCATTAAAGCATTAATATCTTGCATGACATGATACAATATGTAGCTATTCAGTTTCTCCCTTTGACATTTTAAAAAACGACCGTTGGATGAGATGTTCCGCTTATGTAAGACATACATGAAAAAAATCATGTTGATCCAACGGTCATTTTCTTCTAAAAACCACATTCTTGAAAAAACTATGATATTAAATTTGCATAGTTTAAACAATTTAAATGCTTTTCTCAAAAACCAACCGTCGGATCTATGTGATTTTTTGCATTCACAATGTGTTTATATGGAGCATCTTATCCAATGGCCGATTTCACAAAATAGTACCCCCATGTTAACATTTGTACAATATGAATAAGAACTATATGATACATAAGTTTAAACAATTTAAATGTTTTCTCAAAAACCAACTGTCGGATCTATGTGATTTTTTCTATGCACAATGTGTATATATGAAACATCTTATCCAACAGTCGGTTTTACAAAATAGCACCCCTATGTTAACATTTGTACAATATCAAGAAGAACCATATGATACACACCTTAGATGAAACCAACATAAGTAGTTTTTGTTATAATGGATAAGGTCAACTGACTGTTGGATCACTATGATTTTTTTCGAGTATGGCAAAAAATTTATTGTTAATTCTCTCTTTATTCGATAAATTTTTTTGTTATTTTTTTTAATATTCAAACACTAAAAAAATAACAAACTTTGTTGATACCTTGTTGAATTAGGAAATTAATTGAAAATATGACTCTTAAAAAAGGAATTAAATATAAACTTCATGTAATTAATATTGCAAGAGGGTAAAAAGGTCATTAATATTTAATGCGAGGGCATTTTAGTCGATCAAAATTTTTTTCAAAATTGGGCATTTTATAAGTAGTATAGATATAGATTTATAAAAATATATGAAATAAGATTAAATATTATATATCACAACATAAAACATAAGGTTATACATAGCTTAGTGGTAAGGTCTTTTCAAAATAGGCATGAGGTTCTGGGTTCGAACCTCTCTACATACTTGTGTTAATTATTTTTATGAAAATGAATCGGGGATGAGAAATCTCCATGGGGCGGGGCATGGTAAACCCAACCCGTCCCCGCCTCGTACCTCGGCGGGACAAATTTTGTTTGCCCCATCCCCGCCCCGTACCCCGCAAACTAAAAAAAAAACCTGCCCCTATAGGGGCGGGGCAAGGATGGGGAAAATTGCCATCCCTATATATATCCTATTGAACACTTGGTTGTTCAATAGGAGCCTGCCGAAAATGAAAATTTAATATGATTCTAACGAAGCCTAGAAGAACAATGTAGCCTAGAAGAATGATGCAGCCAAGAAGAAAATCATTGTCTTGCAGGCTTTCATGGAATGGAAAAGAAGAGCTCTAAACCCTTTTGTGATAGAAAGGGTGGGATTTGTGGGGTTTTATGATATTATGATGGTGTAGAAGGTTCATTGCACATTAATTGATACAAAGTAGAGTTACTTTGGCTGTGCATCATCGTAGTAATTACTAGTCTACAATTAAAATATTCACACTTTTTGGGTAATGGCTGAGCTATAAATTTGGGATTCAATTTTATGTTTTGTTTTTGTTATTTTATTTTATTTTATTTTTGTTTTTTATGCATAGAGGAAAAAAAAAATACACAGGTAAAACATATGGGAGGGGATGTTGACACACCCTTGAATTATAAGCCCACCCCCTCCAATTTTGATTTTTTACCGTTTTATGAAAAAATACATTGTTTTTAAGAAAACTAGTCGCGGTGTCCACTAGAAAACATCATTTTGAAAAACTTTCTTCTACAAAGTTGTTCAAAATGATGTTTTCTAGTGGATAGCGTAGCTAGTTTTCTTAAAAACAATATATTTTTTCATAAAACGGTAAAAAATCAAAATTGGAGGGGGTGGGCTTATAATTCAAGGGTGTGTCAACATCCCCTCCCAAAACATATACATAAGCATCGCCCAAACGTTATTTCTAAAAATATCTTTTTTTATAATTTCACGGTTTGGGTGTTTGAAATACCTTCCTAGTTTCTTCCTAAGGCATCAGAGCAAGTCACATAGGCTTAGGGCATCATCAATGGAATGCTGTGTGAGTTGGCATTGCAAAAATTTAGTAT
>JAESVK010065371.1:1434-14479 GCA_017140935.1 Hamamelis virginiana
TTTTTTTTTTTTTTTTTTGGATAATTAAGAAATATATTACCAAAAAAGAATTACAGCGCAAATGCCATCCTGGCGACACGCCGAAGCTTAAAAAGCCCAATAGGCCGACCAACCACCCTAACCTAAAAAAGAAACCTCTTACAACCCAAGAGGCTAGGGGGAAGAAAAACACAAATACAAATACTATGGAAATACAACCCTTCCTATTTGCATTTAAAAGGTCAAAACAAGACCTGTAACCACAACCGACATTACAATAAAGCAATAGAATTGAACATAGCCAGTCAAACGGTCGAAAGCACGACCATCAAAGCCATTAGGAGCAAGCATAGACAAAGACCAAGAGCACGGCAGCACAGAGAACCAGAGGCGCATAAACCGATGCACAAGAGGACCAGCATGCACTCAAAGATCATGTGGGCAACCACCATGCGCACGATCCACATCCAACAGCTCGAACCCAAGCTGGCCCCAAACTCAAAGCAGGCCTCACAAGCAAATTGCCCAACAACCTGCCCAGCCCCCATTACACATTTCCAAAAAATGTACCAACATAAAACATAAATGCGACATTAGGATTTGGAAATAAAGACGCGCATAAACAGAGCCACGAGAGATGCCCATATAACCACAAAGCCACATGAGATGCTCAAATAACCACAAAGCCACAAGATATGAAGCATGCACCAGCCCAAAACGCTGGCAGCTCATATGAAGGTAAAAAGTCCAATGCATAAAATGCATTTACCAGCCCCATTTGCAATCAAAATCCAAATCAAGGCAAGCCTCCCACAGAAATGAAGCTCCACGTGAATGAAATGACAAAAGTAAAAAGTGCATTTAATGCACCACACCAACCAAAAATAAAATAAAATCCATACTTAAGCACTAATAGTAACACTGACGGCCAAAGAAAGTGGAACAAAACCTTTAACACCAAGGATAAAGGCCCCACTATCCACACCAGGCTACGTAACTTGAGGGCCCCACAAGTAATCAGAATGCTAACAAAGACAAGCCACCCAAATTTCTCTCAACTCCACGTGGAATAGAAGAATCATTTGCAATTAATGCATTACATGCATTCCACACTTACCACACAAGCCTTTTCCCGCCCATCAATCTTGGGACCCGCGACACTAGTCTTGCAAAAACT
This sequence comes from Hamamelis virginiana, assembly GCA_017140935.1. NCBI lineage: Eukaryota > Viridiplantae > Streptophyta > Magnoliopsida > Saxifragales > Hamamelidaceae > Hamamelis > Hamamelis virginiana. The sequence goes on from JAESVK010065371.1 coordinate 2,591, forward strand.
AGATCATCATTTGCACCTCCACAAGCACACGCTATTAGAGATTCAACATCACCAGGATGCGTAAAGTCACCCCAACACCTTCAGCTCCACGAAAATTAATGCATTAAATGCACCATTTAAAGCACCATAGCATTCACACCATGGTTCGAAGATAAATGGCACTTTAAAATCAACACCCACTTCGTGGGACCCGCGCCAACACAAACACACCACGCGGCAACTCGCCAAATCCCTCCCTTAACTGAGAAATCAAACCCATGGACCAGCAGCTCCACGAGAAGTAGCCAAGAGGCTATCATTTGATTCATTAAATGCTCCAACAATTAATGAAAAAATAATAGACATGCATTTAATGCATTTCAATCCTTTAAGTCAGACTTGGACAAGCCATGCAAAACAAAAATTGATTGACATTAGGAACAAGGCGTTGGAGGATGCGCACCATCATAAGCATAGACCAAAGCATGCCAGCATACATTGACCCCACTTGGGCCCCACATGATTGACTTGTCACATGAAGAACACCATACAAGCTGGAAGAGAAGCGTGGCATATGTGCGAAATGTCCTATGCATTTAATGCAAAAATACATTCACACCAACCGAGACAAGACTCTCCTCATGCGCAACAAAACTTAGAGTGACGGCCACTAGCACCTGCAACGCACACCCAGCCTCACTAGAAACCATAAACAACTCAGCAGCAAAAGCTGCAGATTTGGGACCCGCGCCCAAAGCAGACAAAATCCGGTGCAAACACGCCCTTACTACAACCCACCGTAATGCAAAAGGCAGTTCATCATCTTCAACAGCAGCTTCAACAAGGCCACCAGCAGACACGACGACAACACCAGCCACATCACACGTAGAACAATAGCAAAAGCATGGCCACCAAATCTCTAGGCAGCATAAAATGATGGAAATGGAAAAACATTCGAGAGAGGATTTATCAACCATGATATACCAAACGATCCCTTAAGAGAATATCCGCCAAACATGCATTATTGACAGCCACTACACCGAATGAAGCTCCAAACCATAACCATGAAGACACGGAGCAAGGGAGAGGGACAGACCCATGTGAACATCCATAAAATATAAAATAAAATAAAATAAAGGAATACTTGGACTATGAGGCTGAACCAGCAGCTCGAAACCATGGAAAAAATAAAAGATAAAAATAATAATGATAATAAACAACCCTTCAAGGGTAACACAAGGCCTGAACTACAGCACCCCAGGATAAACCACAACTAATGCAGCTCACGACCAAGTAAGACAACGCCAACAATGGCAGAACCCAACCCGAGAGCACCTTAACACCAGTAAACCCCCGAACACGGTTTCTGCAGCCAAAGAGAAACCTGAACCAAAAAACTTGAACTGCATGCCAGCAATGGATGCTCGAGCAACCATCAATGGAACCCAAGGTGTCTAGCAACCAACAATGGGAGAATAAAACCCCCATTAAAACCAGCAGATCTGTAGCAAAACGCGTGCTACTCGCAAATAAGATGGTCCCAACGGACCTAAATCTGAAGAAGATGAGCAAGACTCCCACTGTTGATGTTAGAGGACCAAGGCCTGCGAAGATGGAAACAGCACGAAACAAGCACAGCTGGGAGCAAACCAAGCCAAGAGCTACCAAGCTAAACTACAGCACCTAAAGAAGATAAGCTACCCCCCCCGAAGGGGGGGCAGCCACAGTAAACCCTAGGAAGGATCAACCCAAGGAGGTTCTAGAGAGAGAAGCTCTCAACTTTGCAACTTTCTCCAAGATGGTGTTGTGGTTGATAAACCTCAAGTAAGAGGTTTCTTTTGTAGGTTAGGGAGGTTGGTTGGCCTTTTAGGCTTTTAAGCTTCGGCTTGTCGCCAGGATGGCTCTTGCGCTGTAATTCTTTTTTTGGTATATATATTTCTTAATTATCCAAAAAAAAAAAAAAAAAAAAAAGAAGCTCTAGGGTTTGGGTGAATTGTCTTCCTTGATTTCTGTGCCCTAAAATTTCTTTACTGTTTAGCATTAATGGATGACCTCATAAAATCTTCTCAAGTGGGTGGTATAGCTCCAACACGTGGCTCTCATGGACATATTAGTCAACCTCTCTCTCGGGGTTCTCAAGGTTCTAATATAACTAGAGAGGGGGTTTCCACAAAATCTGCTACTGCTCTATCTCGCGAGTCTGCAGTTGGGGATGGCGAGTTGGGTGGGGTTGGAGGTACTGGTGGGTATGGGGGTTCAGGCGAGGGTTTGGCTACTGTGAAGAGTGGCAAAACTGGTGATGGATATATTTCGCGTGGATACAGTGATGGGTTTGGAGCTAATGGTGACAGTGAGGTCGAAGGGAGAGGCGATTCAGGCAAAGGCCAAGGTATTTATGTTTCTACAGGTGAGATCCTTCAGGCTACCACGTATGGGTCTACGCATGGGGTTATTGGCAAACATGGATTCTCTGGTTATGGCGTGGGTATGGGGAGTCGATCCCCTGTTGAATCTTGTATTGAGCATGGTCATGGTGAAGGGTCTGCAAAGAACGTTATTAATGAACATGGTGCTCCTGTAATGGCGCGCAATAATATGAAGTCATGGATTCCGATTCCTCCACGGGATGAGTATGGGGATCCGGATCCCATTATAGATGCTTTAAATGCCCCTTGTGATGAAGTTGGTTTAAATGCCCCATGTGAATCCATGGATTACACGCATTCCGAGAAGATTAAAGATGTGGATTTATTCTCAAAGATTCCTTCTGCATCTGTTATTAGTGGAAATCCAAATAGAATTTTGACACTCACTGAGGGTGGAATTCCACATGGCGTGGTGGGGAAGAACCAAGCTCCAACCAAAATTGCCGCTGGGAATGTGTCTGATTTGGGGATGAATTCGTCAAATTCCTTGTCAGATCCTCAAGTCCCAATAGCGCATAGCTGTTCATGTGAAGCAAGGGTTTCTTCTAATTCCATTAAATTTAATGATAGTGGAATTCCACTTGGCGTGGTGGGGCATGGTGATTTGGGTGTAGTTTTGGAGTCTTCTTCAATGGTTCAGCCGACATTATCACTTAGTGGAATTCCACATGGCTCGGTGGGGCAAGGTGAATTGGGGGTTGTTTTGGATTCTTCCTCAACAATTATGCCGACATCTTCTCTTAGTGGAAGTCCACTTGGATCTTCAATAATTAATTTGGGTGGAAGTTCTCATGGCTTGTTGGGGCAACGAACCTTGGGTTTTGATCCTAATCATGTGGCTGGTTCTACTTATGAGTGGGCAAATCAGATTGGAAATCCAAAAAAATCAAGAGCCGATTCTAGATTCGAGGCTAGTGCTCAAGATCCACGTGGGTCGTTTGCTAATGAACCTGCATCATCTCGCACCCCCATTTCTAACTCGCGAGAATTTCTTGCATTAGGTGCTACGGCTAGCTTGTATGGTTCATCTGGGGCCAGAGGCTTGTCTCCAATTTCTTCAGGCACTCAGCAGAATGTTTGGGGAGATTGTGGTGTCCATGATATAGTTGAGGAGGAAGGTAAACAACCTATTAATGACTGGAAGTCCCTTTTTTCTACTCCTAGTTCTATTTCTTCGAATTTGGAATATTTTGAGCCTTTGCATGTTGATGGCAAACTGGTTGTTAAACCTCCTGCTGAAGTTGCTAGAGAAGGGTCGGTTCTGTGGAAGGATTGCTTGGTTGGGCAGTTTGTTGATAAGAGGCTACCATATGTTGTAGTTAAAAATGTTGTTGCTAAGCTGTGGGGTCATAGAGAAATTCCTGAAATTTTAACTACTGAAAGTGGTTTGTTCATATTTCGGTTTGCTAACCTGGGTGTTAGGGACTGGATTCTTGAGACGGGACTTTGGCATATTGCTGGGAAACCTTTCTTTTTGAGGAAATGGCAACCAATGATGGAAACCCTTAACTTACAATTGAAAAGTATTCCAATCTGGGTTAAATTTTTTAATCTACCAATTGAATATTGGACTGATAAGGGCTTGAGCTATGTTGCTAGTGCTATTGGCAAGCCTCTACACTTGGACTCTTTGACTCAGAATCGGTCTAGACTTTCTTTTGCTAGGGTGTGTGTGGAGGTTGATATTAACAGTGAGTTTCCACAATCTTTCATGCTGGAAGGTGATGGTCGTACGACGGAGATTAAAATTGAATATCCGTGGAAACCTTCTAAATGCTCGATATGCAATATTTTTGGGCATAGGTCTAACCAATGTCCAAAGGCTATTAAGAAGGTGTGGGTTCCTATTACTAAACAGAATATCACTTCTACCAATGTTGAAAGCACAAACAATGTGGCTATGGAAGTGAACTTGAGGGGTAAAGCTACCTGTGATGAAAACCCTATTGCTGAACCAATCTTAATGACTGATTCCATTGTGGACTCCTTTAATACTGGTACTCAAATGGTTGCGAAGAATCGAGGATTGTATGGCCCCTTGAATGTGGATGGTTATCATAATTCATTCTCTATTCTTGATTCAGCTTTGGCTCAGTCTTCTGATTCTTCTGGAATGGTTTCTCATGTGAAGGAGGTCAATGCTTCTCCAGCTCTTAAATCCAGTTTGGTTGATTCTATTGAACCAGTTTCACACAACATGGAGGTCACTAATTCAAAGCTAAAGGTTGATAGACAGGTTAATTCCTTTCCCTCCCCTGCTACTAGTAAAGAGAGTACTGATGTTGTTAGTAATGATTTGAAGCTTCCTATTGTTGATTCTATGCCTGAGTCAGATTATTCTGATAGCTCTCCCATTTTCACTAATTTCAAGAATGTTAAAAAAGTTGATGAAATGGGTAATATCACTGGTGATGGTTATTTGTCTAAAAGCAAACTGAAAAAACTTAAAAAGCAGCAACATAAACCTGGTTTCGTTAAAGTCAGGGTAGACCTGGGGGGTGGCTCATTATCTTCTAATCCTCCATGATTAATATTGCCTGCTGGAATGTTAGGGGGTTGAATGACTCTCTAAAGCAAAAAGAAGTTCGTTCTATAATCTCAGCTCAAGCTCTCTCTGTTTTTTGCTTGGTGGAGACTCGTGTTAGATCAGTTGGTATGGATAGTATTTTATTACGTATTGCCCCTGGGTGGTGTATTTCTCATAATTATAATCATTCTACCCTAGGCAGGATTTGGGTTTGTTGGAATCCGGTTAGTGTTAATTTGGATTGTTTGAGTAGCTCTGATCAGGCTCTTCATTGTCGCATCTCGGCTCTTCAAGGCAACCTATTTTGGTACTATACGTTTGTGTATGCCTCTAATTGTCAGTCTGATAGGAAGCAGTTGTGGAGGCAGTTGGGCTGGTTTTCTTCTACTATTGGTAACAGTCCTTGGGCTCTCTTGGGGGACTTTAATGTGACTAGATTTTCTAGTGAGAAAATGGGAGGAAATGTTGGGGTGGATAGTGCTATGTCGGAGTTTCATGATTGTCTGTTTGATCTTGAATTGTTTGATATGCCGTTTATAGGTCCTCTATTTACTTGGCTGAATAGAAGAGATGGTGACTCTTTTATTGCTAGGAAGCTGGATAGGATTTTGATTAATGAAAGATTTATGGATTCTTTTCCTAATGCGATAGCTGAGTTTCTTCCTCCAGGAATTTCTGACCATTGTTTGGCTCTGGTTAAACTTTGCCCATCTGTTGTGCTGGTTAAAAAGTCCATTCCGTTTAAGTTCTTCAATTTTTGGGCAGATCATCCTGCATTTATGTCTATTGTTAATGAAGCTTGGAATAGTAGCTTTTATGGTCAGCCTATGTACAGATTGTATCGTAAACTCAAAGTGACTAAAGAAGCTCTTAAGGCTTTCAACTTTCATGAGTTTGGGGATATCAGAGGTAAAGTGGCTGAAGCTAAGGTGAAGCTGCTTGATGCCCAGTCATGTCTTTTGCATAACCCTAATGATGGCTCTCTTGTTGATGTTGAGAAGGAATGTCTCAGAGTTTATTGTCGCTTAGCTCGGGCTGAGGAAGGATTCCTAAAGCAGAAATCTCGGGTTCAGTGGTTAAAGTTGGGGGATCAGAATACTAACTTCTTCTTCAAATCAGTAAAGGCTAGAAATTCTATCAATTCGATTAAGTGTATTATTCAATCTGATGGTTCAAAGGTTGAGGATCCTATTGCTATTAAGAATGAGGCTGCTTCCTACTTCCAATCCATTCTGGGAAATGATCCTGGTGCGCCTGCTGATTATGGAATTCTGAATAACTTGGAGGGATTTCGTTGGTCTTTTGCTCATCTTGATATCCTTTTTTTTTTTGGATAATTCTCATCTTGATATCCTTAATAGAGGAATTTATGCTGAGGAGATTAAATCTACTATATTCTCAATTAAGAATGATAAGGCCCCTGATCCTGATGGCTTTTCGTCTCTGTTTTTCAAGAAAGCTTGGGGTATAGTGGGTGAAGATGTTATTGAGGCAATTTCTTCGTTCTTCAACTCTGGTTGTATGCTCAGGGAGATTAATTGCACTATTATTGCTCTAGTGCCAAAGGTTCCTAATCCTTCATCTTTTAATGATTTTAGACCTATCTCTTGTTGCAATGTTATTTATAAGTGCATATCTAAAATCATTGCAAATAGGCTTAAGATGTGCTTCCCTGACATTATTAGCCCTTTTCAATCTGCTTTTGTTCATGGTCGCATTATTTCTGATAATATTCTGCTGACTCAAGAAATTATGCATAATTATCATAAAGATGTGGGGCCTCCTAGATGTGCTTTAAAGGTTGATATTAAGAAAGCGTATGATTCTGTTAACTGGGAAGCTTTAACTGCTATTCTGAGGCATATGGGTACGCCTGCTCATTTGTTGTCTTGTATTGTGGCGTGTATCTCTTCTCCCAAGTTTTCTGTTGCTGTTAATGGAGAGTTAGCAGGGTTTTTTGCAGGGAAAAAGGGGCTTCGGCAAGGGGATCCTATGTCCCCCTTCCATTCTCATTCGCAATCAATTGCCAAGCTTGAAACCCAAATGGGCCAAATAGCAGCTTCCTTGAACCGTAGGGTCTAGGAAAATTACCTAGTCAACCGGTTAGGAACCCTAATGGAGCTTTTGTGGCTGAGAGTTCTACCTCTCAAGAGTCGGTCAAGCATGAGGATGTGGAAGCCATTACTGTGCTAAGAAGTGGGAGGGTTGTGGATAATAGGGTAGGAGAGGATGTCATGGAGGAGGATAGTTCACCTCTAATTGGAGAGGACTTTCCCCCTAGGATAGAAGACCCCGTGGCATCCTATGTGCCCAAAGCCCCTTTTCCTTCGGCGCTTGTGTCACCTTCTAAGAAAGCTAAAAAAGGAGCTTCTTTTTTTTTTGGATAATTAAAAAAAAAAAAAAAAAAAAAAAAAAAGGAGCTTCTGTTGATGATATTTTGGAGGTGTTCAAACAAGTGCGAATCGATATTCCACTACTTGAGGCAATCAAACAAATCCCATCATATGCCAAGTTTTTGAAAGATCTATGTACCCATCAAAGGAGAGAGCGTGTGCATTTGGCTCAATCCTCTGCACTCGTTGACATAGCTAGTGCAGTCTGCCAATACCAAATCCCTGTTAATTATCCAAAAAAAAAAATCCCTGTTAAGAAGAAAGACCCTGGGACACCCACCATACCATGTTTCATAGGAGATCATTTTGTGGATAGAGCTTTGGTAGACTTTGGGGCTAGTGTGAACATTCTTCCATACTCTATGTATGCGAAGATGGAATTAGGATAGTTAAGGCCCACACCCACCGTTCTCCAGTTTGCTGATAGGTCCACTAAGGTACCTAGGGGAGTTCTACATGATGTCCTTGTGAAAATTGAATCCTTTGTCTTCCCCGCTGACTTCATAGTTTTAGACATGGAACCTGTGGATAGCAGTAGACCCCAAATCCCTGTGATTATAGGTAGACCTTTGTTGGTGACCGCCAATGCAGTCCTTCACTGCAAATCTGGAATTATGGAGGTGTCTTTTGGCAATATGAAGGCCAAGCTGCAAGTCTATCATGCGGCTAACCATCCTCATCACTTTGAGGAATGTTCATTTGTGGATATTATTGATGAGCTAGTTGAAGAGTCCCTCCCATTCATTCTTACTGAGGACCCCTTGGAGGCATGCCTTGCCTACTTTGATATAGATAGCTTTGATATTGACTCATGCATCGAGGAAGTAAATCAAGTCTTGGAGTCATCCCAATCCATAGGTAGCCTAACTTGGACACCTAAACCTGAACCATTGCCACCTTTGGCTAGTACACCTATGCCTAGCTCTTTGGAGTCACCTCCTACACTTGAGCTAAAACCTTTGCCATCCCATTTGAAGTATACATTCTTAGGGCCTAATGAGACTCTCCCTGTCATAATTGCCTCTGATCCGAGTGATTTACAAGAGAGAGCCCTAATTGACATCTTGAAAAAGTATAGGGAAGCAATAGGTTGGTCGGTAGCGGATTTGAAAGGGATTGACCCATCTATTTGCATGCATCTTATTCACCTTGAAGAGGGGGTTAGGCCATCTAGAGAAGTTCAACGAAAACTCAACCCTAATATGAAGGAAGTGGTGAAAAAGGAAGTGCTTAAATTGTTGGATGCGGGTATCATATACCCCATCTCTGATAGTGAGTGGGTAGCTCATACCCAAGTCGTCCCTAAGAAGTCTGGAATCACTGTGGTGGCCAATGAACAGGGTATTCTAGTCCCAACTAAAGCCACCACAGGATGGAGAGTTTGTGTTGACTATAGGAAGCTAAATTCTAAGCACACTAGTGTTGGGGAAAATCAGGATGATTCTCCGTCTGTTAGGGCGGATAGTAATATCAGTAATAGGTTTGCTCTCCTTGATGCTATTGATAAAGACAATTCTCGGGTGGACAATTCAGTTATGGAGGATAGCAATTCTGTTGCTAAATCATTGTCTAGAGATTCCCCTAAATTGAAGCTTAAAGATAAAATTCATTCTCTTAAAAATTCAAGAGGGAGAGATGTCCCTTAGTTTTATCTTTTCTTTGTTTCTCCTAGCCTCATGGGTTGTATGGGGTTTTGTTTGGTTTTGTTTGGCTAGGAGTTAGTGTTGGTTAGCCTCCTGGTGAGGCTCGTGTGTTGCGCTTCTCTGTAATATCTGGTTTTTTGGTAATATATCTCTTAATTATCCAAAAAAAAAAAAATTCTAAGACTAGGAAGGACCATTTCCCATTCCCCTATATTGATCAAATCCTAGAGAGATTGGCGGGTCAAAGCTATTATTGTTTCTTTGATGGTTATTCTGGATATAACCAAATAGCTGTGTACCCTGAGGATCAAGAAAATACCACTTTTACATGCCCTTTTGGCACCTTTGCTTTTAGGCGTATGTCCTTCGGTTTGTGTAATGCGCCAAGTACATTCCAAAGATGTATGACGGCAATTTTTTCTGACATGATAGGTGAGTTTCTTGAAGTCTTTATGGATGACTTCTCTATTTTTGGATCTACCTTTGATGAGTGCCTTTCTCACCTTGACAAAGTGTTAAATAGATGTTGTGAGAAGAACTTGGTGTTGAGTTGGGAGAAAAGCCATTTTATGGTACAGGAGGGCATAGTCTTAGGGCATGTTATTTCTGAGAGGGGAATTGAAGTGGATAGGGCTAAAGTTGAGTTTTTTTTTTTTTTTGGATAATTAAGAAATATATTACCAAAAAACAAGATATTACAAATAAGCGCAAATCAAGAGCCGCAACAAAGGGCTAACAGCACAGACCCTAGCCAAAGAAAATCCTCTTACAACCCAAGAGGCTAGGAGAAAGCAAAGACAAAACTAAACCTAAGGGACATCTCTCCCTCTAGAGTTCTTAAGAGACTGGATTTTATCTTTAAGCTTTTTCTTCAGAGACTTTTTCGACAGAAGATTATCATTATAATTACAATCCATCAAATCCGAATAATCCAAATGAGCATCATCAACATCACTGGCATCAAGAGTGCTGAACTGATTACTCATATCACAACCCTTGCTAACAGGGGAAGAATAAACCTTCTCACTCGCAGACGAACCTTCATCAACCTTGGCCTTAGAAGATGGGACCTCGATCCAATGATCATTACCAACTTTAGGGACCTCAACACTGGTACGCTTAGCAGCTCGAACCTCGTGCCTCTGATTGTCACAAACAACAGCACCCTGAGTAACATCCTGAGACACTTTCTTTCTCCACTGAAAAATAGGCTTAGTAGCATTGAGAGATGGAGGGGAGAGCGGACATTTACGCAAGGAATGCCCAAACACCTTACAATTCTCACAACGAGATGGAACCCAAGGGATCTCAATCCCAACATCCACAATTTCATCTTTCCCTACAGCCAAGCGCAGGGACTTAGGGAGAACTTTGTCAGCTTCAATCTCAATACAGATTCTAGCAAAATTAGCTCTACTCCCCATAGCTGTATGAACATCCATATACAAGGGATTACCAAGAATGCTGCCAATATATTCCATGCCCTTGGTCGTTCGAAGAACAAGCGGAACATTGAACAATTTCACCCAAATGGGAATTTTAGAAAAGCCACCTTTCTTCAATTCCATACCCGGCTGCCAGTGTTGAAGCACCAAATATTTACCAGAAATATAGTAGGGACCTCCATTTAAAATTCTGGTAATAGCATCAAAATCCTTGGCTTTAAACAAAAAAAGGCCAGTATCAAACTTGAGCACATCAGAAACATCATCGCCCCAAACCCTTGTAGCCCATTCTTTAACAAAATCATAAGGCAAGTTTTTGTCAAGAACATAACCCAACAAAGAAAACTTCCAGCGAAGCTTACCTTCATCAACAACAGGGACTGGAACATCATAAACCCCCTCATTAACATGCCCAATATCTCTTTTAGATAACTTAAGCAAACTTGCTTGGCTTTTGGGATTATGGATAAGACTGTTCCAAGAACGAGAGAGAGGAGCTTTTTCTTGAACAAGGCCTGCTTTAACCATAGAACCATCCTCGATACCACTTGACCCAACCTTTGAAGAGCTAGGAGCAAGGTGATTATCAAAACCAGCAGCATCCTTAGGCTTATCATGAGCACCAAAATAAACAAGGGACCGGGAAGCATGAGCTGCATGCTTACCATTCATTAACGAATCCTTAGAGGGACGAGGAGGACTCGCAGCAGAGAGAGGAGGAAAATCCTCATTCAAGACGTGGAACTGGGATACAGCCTCTCCACGTGTCATAACACCCGAAATTCCACATGCTTTATTGGCTATGGAGATGTGCGCAGCTGGGGTACTGTCCAAATCATGCAGGGGAACTTCAACATTATCTCCACGCGGAAGAGAAGAGAGATTTGCATTAAAAGCATTTAATGCTCTCCCGCCAGTATCCCCTTTCGCAAGCTCATTAGGCAAAAGCACTTGAGACCGGGCCCCACATGGTTTAAGACTACCATCAAAACCACGGGAATATTTGTCACATGCATGAGCAACAGAGTTAAAACGGGGTCCAAGAGTCACGTGAGAAGCAACAAGCTCATCCACTTCACGAGGTAAACGAGAACCATCAAAACCGCGGGAAAAATCTACACTGGCTGATCCACAAAATAAGTCTTTTTGAGATACATTAAATGCATTTAATGACCCACTTGAATTTTTAAAAGATTCCATAACCTTCCCGCTCACTCCATCATCATGATACCTAACGTCACCCAAAGCTCCAGTAGCTCCAGTAGCATCACTTGTCTTCAAAGCATTTAATGCATTATCATTTAATGGTTTTTTAAAAGAAGACAAGGACAAACCATACACTTCTCCATCAGCTCCACAAAATATTGCTCCCTCTGCTCGGACATGGAGTAGTCTTGTTCATAACCCCGCCAAGCAATCAAAGTTACTCCAACTTTCAAGCATGGATATTGGGGAATGTAAAGAGGGTATCTTTGC
>JAESVK010065376.1:0-14953 GCA_017140935.1 Hamamelis virginiana
GACCTATCCGGAAGGGTCAGTACGATTGTTAGGTTGGGGCGTTACAAAATGGTATCAGAGCTCATTAGTAGATCCAAATGGGGATTCATGCATTGCATGTAGTGGTTAGGTAAGACCCTAGATGTAGTGCATGCATCATACCTGTGTGTTGATGGGTAGACATGTTAGGATGGATTGGTTTTCCGTTGATTTTCACGATATTTGAATTGTTTGGCTTTGTGAATACTTCTTTGCTAGGGGTTTTGAGTGTTGATGCTCGACTCTTACATGAAATATTGATTAGCAGAATGATTAAGGTTTTATGATTGTTTGTTTTCCTTTGGTATATCTGTTGTTCTTTTAGGTGTGACTGCAGTTTTGCTCCCTGTTATGGGGAGGTGCTGCCGGTTTTTCTGTAGGTTTTTGTGTCCTTTGGGTTGTATAGCTTGTTCTGGGCTTTGTTGACTCTTTGGAACAATAAATTCTTAAGACTTTATTTTGTTTTTGTGTTCAGGCTTTGGTAGGAAAGTTGGTTCTTTCTTTTGTTTGCATTCAGACAACTTCTTTTGATGATTGTAGGACCTTATTATTTGCTGAGAAATGACTTAGGGGAGAGGTTCTTTATGAAGACTTGAGATGTCCTTTTGGTGTTGGTCTTTGACTTAGAAATTATGTTCAGGTGTCGAGTGAGATTTTATGTTTGAGAAATTAGGGTAAAGATTTTTGTTTTTAGTGAAAGGTGTTGTTTAAACGCTAGGATGTATTAGTGTTGAATTATGAAAAGGATACTAGTTATTTTTGGATATTGGTAAGCCTCTTATTATTCTAGATGAATATTCTTGACTGCAACTGTTATGATAATTTGCATGAGATATAGGAACGGATTTCCTTAGAAATGCTTTACAAAAATGTTTATAAACTTGGAAATGAGGCTTTTCTACAAATTGTGTTAGTGACATGGTGGGTTGGGCTATAAACAAATTGTTTTATAAAGGAATATGTTATTTGTGTATGAGGATGCCCTTTTCAAATAGTTTTATAAATGAGGAATATGGTTTGTTTTACTTCTTGGCCATTCTCGACTAGTTGGAATAGTATATGTTTTGAAAATCCTTTCTATATAAATATTTGATGCTAAAGTTCTGAAATTGATTTTTTTTTTTTTTTATAGAAATAACTGCTTATAGGTTTTTGGTTCATTGTATATTGGAATTAGCTTTAGTCTTTGATAGATTATTTTGAGAACTAATTTGAGATTACATTCATGTTTTGAGGCTATTGTTAATATAGAAAGAGTTTTATAATATTTTCTCTAAAAATTGTAAATATGGACTTTGAGGAATAAAGGTTTTCCTATATATGACATTTGAATCAAGGTTTATTGGAAAAAAAAAAATTGTGATTTGTTTTAAAGCAAGCCCTAATTTATGTGATTTGTTTTCCTCCTGGTATTTGCATGTTATTCGTTTGATTTTGACTTGTGAAATTTTGTTCTTAAATTTTTGATAGGTGAGTATTCTATATGTAGAATTTGTGGAGCATGGGATAATGCTAGGTTGAAAACCCCGAAAATGTTTTCCTTACCTAAGAATGATGGTTTTCTTTATGTTAAAATGACAGTGATATCCTGGCCCAATAGGACCAATAGGACTAACAGTTTCAACAGACCCTGGTAATGGGTGAGGATAAGGTTGAGGTTGAGGGAAGGATATTGCTGGTGTTTTAAAACTCGTAGTAGACCTGGACTGTTTCGGTTTTTGGTGCATGTATTGCGTACAATTTTGTTTAAAATGGAAATATGATTGTGAATTTTTCTGAGAATTGTTGTTACACTTACTTTGGTGCAATGTTGTGTTTTGGTATTTTATTGTTTCTGAGTAATGTTGTTAGGGTGCTATAGTAAGTTGGAAGAGAAATGTTTAGAGTGTCCGTGAATTTGATTATAGGACTTGTTGTGCTCGATGCTTCTTGTACAAGTTGTTTGTTCTGTTTCCTCCTTGTCTTTTCTTTTATATTTTGGATTGATTATAGAGAAGAAAGGAAATTTTGACCTCTTTGTTCTGAGCTAATGCTTTTACCTCGAGAAAAAGAATGTTTTGAGTATGGTTAAGATGCTAATTTTTGATATATGAAGATTAGTAGGTAATCCATTCTTCGGGAAGAGTTTAGAGTTTTCCTTTTTGTGTTGTGAAAATGGGTATTTGGAATTCTTTGTTTATTGCGAAGGTGGAGTCTCTCAGGAAAAGTGTTTTATTTGGTATAGTGATTTGGAGAACTAGAATGCTCTGTGAGAAATGTTGAGTATGCAATTCGTTCTTGTAGTTTTTAGAAGTCTATTTGTTCCTGGTTTAGTTTAGTGAAGGATTTAGTATGGTAAGCTGAGATAGCGCAGTGGAAGCGTGGCGAGTTTCTTTTCTTTTCTCTTGGAGATGATTTTGGTTTGAGAACCAGACCGACATATAAGAAGTTTCGACTGTAATAATTGAAGCTTCTGCGGGAAAAGACGTTTCTGTTTTGCTTGGGAGGACATCATCAATATATTGTCGAGTTACACGTTTTGACTCCTATTCAAATTTTCAAAAGGGGGTACTAGTGAAGATTTAAACAGAAGAAGCACCTTATGAAAGAATCGATCGGGTCCGAGGGCAGTACGCTTAAAAGCAGTCCGCGAAGTAATACCTCAGCATGATTGGACAATTTGGAGCATATACGGATTGAAGTTAGATGTGTGAGAACGTGTTCCTTGTTTTTCATTTCCTATTATGATTTTAAATTTCGAGGACGAAATTTTCAAAAGGGGGTACTATTGTGATAACCAAAAATTTTAAAGTTATATTTTATAAAATTTCATTAAAGTTGGGGTGTTTTCATAAAGAAAGTTTAAATTTTTGCAAAAAAAAAAAATAAAAATAAAAAAAAATAAAAAATAAAAAAAAATGAAAGTCCCTAGCTTTTAAAACCGTGGGCTGCCTTACTTTAAAACCCATTCTTTTGTTTTGGCACTTAAGCCATTTGAAAGAGAAAACCGAGAGTGAGAGAGGGTTGAGTGCCGAGAAGGGGCAACCATGAAGGGGAGATGAAGCCACCATGTCTCGTCGGAGCTGCCGCAGAAGTCAGTCGCCGGAGCTGCCGCAGAAGTCAGTCGCCAGAGCTGCCTGAGTACATGCCGGACCTCCACTAGAGTTGCAGGAAATCACCTTTTTGGATTTTGAGGTTAGTCCAGCTTGTATTTTCTTATTCTTCTTTATCTTCTTCCCTTTGATTTTATTTTTTTGGGTCCATGCATGGCTGTGGATTTGTTTTCTAAGCTGAAGAAGAGTCCATGATGTTTTATTTGGGGATTTGATGAAATGATTTTAGTTTGATTTTAACATGCACGCAAAATGGGTTTGGGTTTTATGGTAAATTAGTTTCGGCTAGGGTGTTTTGTGGTTTGATCTCAGATGAGGAAATGGAATTGGAGAGTTTGGGAATTTCATGTGACGAAACAGACTTGTATGGGGTTTAGATTTTGGGATTTTCGGCCATTCATATCAACCTCTGTAATTTGTATTTCATTTTGAATATGATGAACATATCAAAACTGTTTTCTTTTTCTAATACTTGCCTGTGGTTTATTTTGGGTTTAAAAATTGGTCTGTGTTGATGGATGAAGCCGTGAGCAGCAGCCATGAAAGCTCGGTTTTGAGCTTTGGTTTGGGGTTTTTCAGTATATTCAAATATTCTGACTTATGATTTAAGAATTATGGGTTTGATCCTCCTTTTCTTTCAAATAACATTGAATGTAAAACCCCTGTTTTTGAGCATGTATTTTGGGTTGTATATGTCAAAGTTTCTTGGTGTTAAGCTTCACTTTTAAAATCTGAGTTTGGGCATTTTGAAAATGGGTTTGTAAATATATGAGACATGCATGAAAATATAAATGAATTATTTGTATGATTTAAACCTTGGACCGTTAAATCATGGTGAGATTTATTTCAAAACAGATTTTAAATGGTAATCCATATGTTTTTGGGTTTTGCATATGTCGGATCCGCGACTGTGGCGATGTACCTGAGTCTAGATCAAACACACATGGGGGCTGGTTTTAAGGTTTTGAAGCTAAAAGATTTTGTATGTGAAGCCCCTGTTTTGAATATACAATTTGAGTTTGAGCAAAGTCTAAAATATTTGTATCGTATGGTTCATTTTGAGTTTAATATCTAGATCAAGTTTGAATTGAGTATGCATGTGGTGATTTAGCTATTAGAATGGTTTATTTTCAATTTACTAGTGGCTGGGTTGAGGTTGATGGCTCACGTGGTGAGTTTGTTTCAATGTTTGATTTTTTTTAAACTTATTTTCATATCAGTGTTAAACTATACCTTATGGGGTGTTTACTTGAGTTTCAAAATCCCATTTTGAGCTTTAAAGAGATTGGATTGAAGGTGACCATAGACACCAGCCATGGCAGCTCCCTGTGTGAGCTTTAATATGGGTTTGAAACTGAATCAAGGTTTTAAATAAATGATGTAAGGTTTTAAAATGATGATTTAATGTTTATTTGCTTTTTGAATAAGATTAAAGGGATTTGAAATCACTTGTATGTAGATTTTTCAAGGCACTTGAGTTTTGATTTTTGTGTTTGCTGTCCAAGGATGAAACCGTGGGTTTCATGACCTTCCTGAGATTTAAAACCATGCTAGACTTGTGTATAAAGTTGATAAATAATGGATTTATTATAGTGAAGTGGTTTGAGAATGAATTTAAGGTTTTAGAAGATTTATTCATACTTGGGTTGAAGGATAATATCTGTTGCGGGTTATTTTCTTGTGGAGGGGATGACCATTTCCGATAATGGCATAAGGCATTATCGGTAATGGCTGTCTTCATAGGCACCAGAAGGTTTCCATTACTGATAATGCTTTCTACCATTATCGGTAATGGGACTTAATGCTTGTTTTCTTCTTCGATTTTCCTTTTGTCATAACTTTTGCATATGAACTCCGTTTTCGACGTTCTTCATATGCACGGAAAGCTAATGAAGTCTAGTCTTTATATTTTATGGTCTTGAGGTCAAATTATTTTTGGAGAGAGAATTATTTTGGTAATACCAGGTTTGCCCCTCGCGTGTGCACTTTGTCTTCTTTGGCCTGTTTCTTCCTTTTTACTTTTTCTTTTGGCCATGGAATTCAATGTGTGGTAGCTTGACACACTTGGGAGCATGTCTTGGAAGTTTTGAGTCTTTTGTTGTGGCATTTTGGGGTTTTGACCCATAGGGTTGCGAGTGAGCAGTTTTGAGAGTCGTACTGCTTTACTTTGAAGCTGTGGATGCTTGTGCTTTCTTTTGATCCTTCTTGCTTGCATTATTGTCTGTTTCTCAGATTTGATTTGGGTCCTTTGGAGGACCACTTGCATTGGTGCATAAGCATTGCATTGGGAAGGCTCGTGGAGCCGCAAAGGGTTGGAAATACCGTTGCATTGAGGTAGGGATGAGTAACTTCTTACTGTAATGATAATATATCTGTTTTACAACTGTTTTTGAGAACTACATGAACATAGATGTTAAACACATTTGAGAATGGTATAACTTACAAATGTTTGAGAACCTTACGGATTTTTAGCTTGTCAAATAGATACATGGAATATACTGGTTTAAGAACTATCAAATTGTGTGGCATGCTTATGAAATGAAAACTAAGGCACATGAATGAAATGTTTTGAGACCTTGTTTGTATTTCCCGGCAAGCTTCTTAGAATTGGGCATGATGTGGATATAAAACTAGGGAACAGGCTTTCCAAATGTATGTTTTATGGAGACACTTGATAAGGGCATATAGTAATAACTGTTTATATCTACACAATATAAATACTTGGTCTAAAGCTCATATGCCTGATCTTCTAGATATATCTATATAAAAGAAAGTTGTTGAGATTTTCTTACAACTGTTCCCTTGACTTTTGGGTTGGATTGAATATTTTGAAATGGGAATCAGCCAGGGTACAAAAGCGAATATATGTATATATATATGTATTTGAATATGAAGTGTCTTGAGGATTATTTTGTATATAAGATGATGGCATATGGTTTATCTATTTCACTCCTGTTTTTGGATAATGGTTTTGATTGTCTTGAAATAACACTCGATACTTTAATATATGCCACATGTTATAACTTTACCTGCTGGCTTTGGAAATTGGTTTAAAAGTACATTCTTATTGCTTCTCTTGCCCATTTGAAAATGATTTATATTATCGTGCTGTTATGCATGGTTTGGGCTCGGTTGGTATACAGGGAGACTATTTGAGGGCCCATGGTCCTGGGTGGAGCCTTAGTGCGGACCCGAAGTATATAGCCCCGTAGTGGCTCGACAGTTGGCCATGTGTTTTAGGCAACTGGTCGGTTATCCTCGAGAGGTCAGACCCCGTAGTGGTCGGTTTCGGCTGTCGTTGTGCCGGAGGCTTGTTAGCCTAGAACAACGTCCTGATATACGTTCCGTGAGCCTGGTCTTCGAAATTGATGGGTATTATACTGCATTTATAACTGTTCAAAACCCACACCATTTACGTTATTGAACTTTGGACTGACTATAGAACTACTTGATTTAAGCTTTTCACTGAAAGACCACACAAGTTTATAACTGCGTTATCTACGGTTTTATAAACGTTATAGAAACTACGTTTATTTAAAATATTCCATGTATCACTGTATTATTGTTATTTGGAGAGGTTATCTTATTCCTACTGAGCAAGTGGAAGCTCACCCCTGCTTTTATGCAGCAGATTACAGGTTGGCTCGGGGTTTGCATACATGTTTTGAGACAAGCCTCTATTCGAGGATTATTAGATGGCTGCATGGTCGATTCTGCATTGGGCCTGCATGTTATTGAGCTGTGTAGTATTTATGTTTTATTGATTTTGGAATTTGCCATTGTTTGTGGTATAACCTACTTGCCAGGGATGTTGGCATTATTATTATTATTTGATTTAATATTATTGTATAAGACGTTCGGGACATTTGTATGAGCATAACATTTTATATAGTTAATTATGCCTATATTTCTTATCTCTCATAAGGATATATGAATGAGCAGGTCAGGTTGTACCTCTATCTTGACACGTGTTGACCTATCCGGAAGGGTCAGTACGATTGTTAGGTTGGGGCGTTACAATGGTGATCATCCACCACTTGCTGATACAATAATGCATTTCAATTATAATGCATTCATAATACTCTCATGCACCATTCTTAAAAAATGGCCACATGGCACACTCTATGATCAATGACAAAACGTCATGTGTGCAATAATTAAAATAAAATAATAACAAATAAGAATAATTACTATTGTAAATTTCGGGGTCTTACATAATTAATACCTCATATTTATTATGAATGCTTATGCTCTTAGTCCCGAAATATTTAATATGCACATACAATTAGTATTTGTTATCTTGATTCATATAGAGTGAGATCTTTTATGGGTCAATAAACTCGGTGAGTTGGGTAACGACATTAAGCGTATGGTGTATATTAATTATTAACGGAATCCACGTCCTGTAAAATGGATTGATGATACCCCCTCAAGGAGATTAACAGATGTTGATTAAATAAAATTGTCAGTAATTTAATTTAATCAACGGGTATCTGTAATCTTAACTTGGAGAGATTAATTAATTTTTAATAACAAAAAGCTCGAAATAGAATTTCGAATGAGCAAGGGAGTGTAATTATAATTATTTAGTGGAATGAATTATAATTAATATTTATATTGGGAGCCTGAAGCTTATTTGCTTTTAAGTTCCTATCGTAGCCTATATATATGCTATGTTGGGCAGCTTCTAGGTCAGACGAAATATTAATTCTAAACCCTAGAGGCAGCCGCCTAATAAGTAGAGCACAAAGAGAGCCACTCTCTTTTCACGTTCTGGCATAGGAGTAATATGGTAGAAGGCTTAAAGAGCTCTAGCGGATTTCTACGGTTCATTATTTATTAAGATATCCAGACAGATCTCAAAGGTACGGATTCATCTCTTTAATCTAAAGGATTCGGATTTCATTTTTATGGCATGATCTATATGCACTATCACGGGTTCATGGGATTTCCGCTCCCAGCAGATATCCCAAAATTTTCAACCACAGTTCATTAATAGCCTTCAATACGAATCAATTCAATAAATTATCACAAAGTAAAACACTTAAAATTACTAAAATAAGGTCTTCAAATCCAATACACAATAAGGAAAAAAAAAAAAGGAGTACAAAATAAAAAAAAATATATGGAAGTGAGTTAATAGTAATTAAGGACATGTGAAGAGATAGTTCTCTAAAAGTGATTTTAGAAAAAAAAAAAACTAACATAAACGGCCTCTAAAAGTTATACTACGTTTTTGGCAGTTTGTGGACCACAAAAATTCAATCAAGCTTCCTTCTCTTATTATTAAACAACCACCGCAGCTGTTTGTTTTGTTCTTACCCCTTAATTTGGGACCTTGAGCATTTTACTGAAGTAAGAGCATCTCCAATGCATTTATGGCATTTGAGGTGTCAAATTTTGACACCTCAAATGACACCAATACCAATTTTTAGCACATATGTGCTCAAATGCATTAATGCTATACATTGATGTGGTTAAAAATTTGATATGCTATTGATGGCCAAATCTTTTGTATTTCAGGGAGCTACTTGCAAAACAATCGTCGTAGCCTCTCAGGGTAGCTATTTTTTAAAAGGCTTTATAAAGGTCATTCATCCTATTACTCGGAGCCTCTCAGGGTAGAATTTTGTTTTTATTTTTTTTCACCCAAGGGATTAGTTTAGGCCCAAACTTTAGTGAGAGCAGGCATAAGATGCCTTATGTAATAAAAAAAAATCCTACTGTTTTGGGAAAATACTTGACATCTCAAATTAGAGATATAGTTTTGTGTGTGTCCAATGAATCTTAGCCATGTAAAAAAGAGATTTGTTGATATGAAGTTGTCTGAAGTGAATTAGGTACCTTATATATCCAAGTACCGAGATGCTAAAGGGTGCTAACCCAAGAGGGTAGAGCACTGAAAGGGGAAACTTTGAGGTTGGGGTGTGCACGAATTGATGAGGAGCAGGTTTGGGTAAAACGACCAACCAACACATTCTTGGTCGGTGGTAAATTTTTCCAACTGCCGCCAAACCATTGTCAAAAATCGGCGAGTTACTTGAATTTCTTGGCAATTTCAAACCATTGGATTAGGCAAGTTGATCGGGTTGTGACTCAAACTATTATCATAATTTTATTCATTAAATGGAGTCGATAAAAAATATATATATAATTTTTTTTTTTTTTTTTTGGATGACGAGGGTGTCCGGGCCAGCTTATGCACACCTCGACTAATCCTCTGGATGACCGCAATACCCTACTAACCACTGACACCGGGTTAATTAATTTTCTATTTATTAGACCTATAATACTTCTTCTTCTTCTTTTTTATTTTTTATTTTTTATTTTCCAAATTGATCAGCTTAAACAAGCATAAAATGTTGATTTAATGAACTTCAAGCATTTGAAAAAATAAAAGAAAAATAAATTAAGATATTTAAGTACTTTAGGGATTGTGGGTGAGATGAAATTATATATAAATTTTTAGTACATATAAGTCTATCGCTGGTTTGGATCATTGGGTATTTTTAAAAGTGCAATCCTACCAAACCTGCCTTATCAATCCACTCTAACCACACAAATCAATTCGGATTGACTTGATTATGGCAATTCGATGCGGGTTGGGCGAGTTTTTGCATAGCCTTACTTGAAGGAGTGGCATTAATTTGGCTTGGCAAAATGATTCTCTTGTAGGAGCAATAGCTAGTGCTCAAAATGGGCTTTTAAGAACCCTTATAGAGAGATCTTAGACCTAAGTAGGAGCAATAGCTAGTGCGGTTGCAAGCCCTCAGCCAATAAAAATTCTCTTGTAAGAGGGAAACAAGTTTCAAAAGTTGTAGGGTTTATTGCACTGCTCCAAGAGCGTTACTGTATACCTCCTTAAATTTTGTTTTGAATCGAATCCTTGATGAATTCAAATTTTTCATTCAATATAAAGAAGACGGTCCGGTAAAAAAAAGTTTGATTATTGGTCATATCATTAAGAATACATTTTAGGGACAATTAGCAATTTTTCCATTGCATTTGGTAAGTTTACAAAACCCACATCCTTAAATTTTATTTTAAAAATATGTCTTTAATGAATTCAACCTTTTCATTTAATAATAATAATAAAAAAAAGAGTTTGATAAAAAAGGAGAAAGTTAAATAATTGGTCACATTGTTATGCCAGGGATGTTTAGCAATTTTTTCATTGCATTTGGTAAGTTTTGAAAGCTATAGATAGTGAGAGAAAAGTTGCTGAAATCAACCTATCATCATTCTTCTTTAATTAAGGACAAGTAGACATTTAGCATTAACTTTTGAAAGTGTCCCTAAGAGATCCCAGCTATGATGATGGAACCATTTTATTTTTTATTTATAAAAATAGAAAAACATGTTTTTTCTTTCTTTCTTTTTTTATTTTAAATTGCAACTAAACTTGCCAGCAGGGGCTGGCAAAATTGGCCCAGACCCATCAACCCGTCCAAACCCGCCCAACAATATTATTGGGTTTGGATTGGTATAATTTAAGAAACGGGTCATAATTGGGTCACCCAATTAAATCCATTTATAATTGGATTGGATATAGGTAACCCATGGGCACCCATTGGGTACCTAACTAATTAAATCTATTTATATGGTTTGTGACATATACCCATTTAATTAGTACCATGTCTTGACCCATACCCATATATCATGGATCGACCCGTTTTTATTTATTTTTATTTTATTTTATTTTTTAAAAATTTTTATGAAATGCATAAACACGCCAACAAAAAAAAAACTTAAAATAAAATTACTGCATTTAACAATAAAATTTAACATGTCATATATATACAAATCTCGTTCGAGATCTCTCTCTTCATGTGTCGACCCGACCCACCAACATTTATCATTGGTCAACCCGTTATTTATTTATTTATTTAAATAATGCATATACATGCCAAAAAAGTAAAATAAAATTGCCACATTTAACAACAAAATTTAACATGCCATATATATATATACAAATTTCGTTCGAGATATCTCTTCATGGATCGACCCGACCACCAACCCATGGGTCGACCCGTTTTTTATTTTTTTATTTTATTTTTTTAATAACTCATATACACGCCAACAAAATAAAATAAAATTGCCGCATTTAACAACAAAATTTAACATGTCAAAAAACCTTCAATTTTATATATTTTGACATTTTGCGTTTCTGAAGGGTTAGTTGCAGAATATATTTTAAAAAATCGACCATTGGATAAAATACTCATCTTATGAATGTCATGCCTACCAAAAATCAGGATGATCCAACGGTTGGTTTTTGAAAAAAAATGATTGCAATATTGTGACATTTTGAATAATTGTAAGATTGCAGTTTTTGTTGAAAATTTAAATATGACATGTTAAATTTTGTTGTTAAATGTGGCAATTTTATTTTATTTTGTTGGTATGTATATGCGGTAAAAAAAAAAAAGGTCGACCCATGATATATATACGGGTCGGGTCGGGTGAATCCATGAAAAAAGATCTCGAACGAGATTTATATATATATGGCATGTTAAATTTTGTTCTTAAATGTGGCAATTTTATTTTATTTTATTGGCATATATATGCGGTAAAAAAAAAAAAACATGTCGACCCATGATATATGGATTGGTGGGTTGGGTCGGCTCGACCCATGAAAAAAGATCTCGAACGAGATTTGAATATATATGACATGTTAAATTTTGTTGTTAAATGCGGCAATTTTATTTTATTTTAAGTTTTTTTTTTTTGTTGGCATGCATATGCGTTAATTATTTTTTAAAAAAAAATTAAATTTTTTTTTAATTTTTTTTTTTAAAAAAAGTTCAACCCATGATATATGGGTTCATTGATCGGGTCATGATATATGGATTGGTGGATCTAAATGGGTCAAAATATGGTACCTTAAATGGATCATGTACATTTTGTGGTCCAATCCATTTAAATTCAACTCAAACCCGCCCACTTACCACCCCTACTTGCTAGCATCATTATTTTGATATTTTCTTACAACTTTTGCACCTATTTGAATCTGGCTTGATTTTATTTTTCATTTTTCATTTTTATATTTTATTAAAGACAATGATAAAGACTGTGACAAGACCACTGACAAATAACGATTTATTTAATGACAAATAAGTCGTTAAAAAAAGATAAATAAATCTTTATTTTTCGTTAAAGTAAATGATAAGACCAGTGATAAATATATTTTTTTCAACGGTTACTATAAATTCTTCAAGAAATTTTTTTAACAGTAACTTTTTTAAAAAAATATTTGTAATAATAACTTTCAAAAAAATATTTATAAAAATGATCCTCACTGACTCGGTCAACTTACTACATGGACAATACGGTGACACGGTTATATAAGTGTAACAGAAAGGTCTGTAAAACAGGTCTGATCTGGGTCGGAGAAGATGGCAGGAAAAACAGAAGGTTTGTAAAATCATTCGTTTCTCCTAAAACTATATAGTTGAAGGAAATACCTTTATAATCAACGTCTCCAATTCAAGCCTTTCTTTTCTTTTTGTTTCTTTTCTTTTCTTTTGGAGAGAATATGGTTATTGGGTTTTACCGTTTTAGTGTAACAGAAGATGAACACTGAAACAGAGATTACCCAATTAATACCCTGCCCAGCGTCAATCAATTTCTTCAACCCATGAATTTTCTAGAGAATTGATATGGATTCGCTCTTCAATTCCCAAAAACTAACTCATTGGCCTCGTTATGCCCCTTCTCCTACAGAAGAACCTCCAACAAACCAAAACCCACCAGTGCTCGACCCTTCGATATCGCATTCAATGATTCATATTTTGCCGAGCTTCAATGACCTTGCGGTGCTGGACCTTGCATCATTCTTACCTCCCACACTGAGAAGAACCCTGGTCGGAAGTTCTATAAATGCCCCTTGAATCGAGTTATTACACACTTTTCTTTACTACTCTATTTTCATTTGAGTCAACTCCATCTCTTCTCTTTCTTAAAATGAAGACTCATTTGATTGTCATTTTCACAAATTGGGATCTGCTGTATTTACGTGATTGGTATTAGAATTGAATTGTAATTATCAAAACAGCTAACTGGATGCCCAATGATGAAGTTTCTGAATTAACCAGCTTTATGTTTAGCATGATTAAGCCTTAGTACTGGGTAGTATTGAGGTTTTTCTGGTTTTTTTTTTTTGGGCAATTTCCCAAAATAACCCCAAGTTTTCAATAAATTACCTCTATAAACCCATGTGTTGGGGAATGACAAAACTAAACCTCCGTACGTTTTTTTGGACAATTATACCCTTCTAACGGTAATATTTTCAAAAAAATTTCAAAATTTTTCAAAAATTTTCATGTAATACCCAAAATTATACAAAATACCCAATTTTATTAAGAATACTCAATACCCAATTTTATATAGAATACCCAAAAAATCACAGAATACCCAACATTTGCTTTATATAGAATACCCATTTTTGTGAAGAATACCCAATGAAATGATTACTGTCCTTACAAGTCAAACATCAACTTTTTCAAATCAAATCAAATCAACAACTAACATGTCCCATCAACCTTTTTCCACTTTAACGGAATACCCAATTCTTTGAAGAATACCCAATTTTCAAATTTTAATGTATAATACCCATAATGCTAAAGGATACCCAAAAAATAAAGAAAAATACCCAATACTCATATAGTCATATTTTAACGGAATATCCATTTTTTTGAAGAATACCCAATTTTCAATTTTTAATCATATTTTATTCATATCTTACATGTCAAATCAAATCTTTAAAATATCTTACACATGTCAAATCAAATCTTTAAAAGATATTCACATTCCATACGTTATATAGGATACCCATATTTATACAAGATACCCAAATTTCTATTTTACATAGAATACCCAAAAAATAAAGAAGAATACCCAATATCCAGACTTTAACGGAATACCCATTTTTGTGAAGAATACCCAATTTTCTAATTTTATTCATATTTTATTCATATCTTATATGTCAAATCAAATCTTTAAAATATCTTCCCATTCCATACGTTATATAGGATACTCATATTTCTACAGGATACCCAAATTTTCATTTTACACAGAATACCCAAAAAATAAAGAAGAATACCCAATATCCGGACTTTAACAGAATACCCATTTTTGTGAAAAATACCCAATTTTCTAAAAGTTGCGTAAGCTTTTTTGCCATACTAAATTATCAAAATTATTTCTTAATTTTGAGAAATGTAAATGTAAAAGGTGCTTACTTTATCTTTCATCTTTGTATTTGGGAATCATGCCATTCGGATGAATGCCATAGCTAAGGGGTGCATACATGAGGTAGAAGAGAAGATCAAATTCTTCTCCACCAACAGAAGCTATACCCATGACTATTATTGACTCTTGAATCTTCTTTTTGTAGTATGATTTCTCCATGTATAAGTATGTTGCATTCATGTGCGGTTCATGCTTTCCCTATGTAGTTATGTTGGATTTATTGCAACATTGTGTTTAATATCTTTCTTATCACAATATAGAAATATACCATTACAAATTTTTTGGAATGAAATATAGAAATATAACCATGTTTGGATGCCATAACAAACAATAGGTATGTTTGTTTCTTTGCAACAGTAGGTTTCATATATTCCAATTTATGTATTATACCTCAAAATTCCATGTTTTGGCAGCTGGAGACATGTATGGGTACGTATGTTTGATTCATTGAAACCATAGGTGTCATATTAGAAAATGTGCAATACCATCACCAATTTACAATTTAATTTGAAATGCCTTGTTGTGAAGCCAAAAATGCATCTCAGTTGTGCATTGTGTATATATCAATAGAAGAAGAATTGAAAATGGGATGT
>JAESVK010065387.1:0-11467 GCA_017140935.1 Hamamelis virginiana
AGGCTAGGGAGACAGAGAGAAGAGAGTCAATTTATTAGCAAGCTTACATATAGCCATTGGAGTAGAATAGGAGTAGACAAAAGATACAGGGTTTGGAGTAGTCATAAACCTGAAGATTCTGAACAAGAGGATGCAGAAGTTCCCCAATGTTATTCTTGCAGCTCCCAGGTGACACTGCTGCAATGAAATCTTTCGTGGCCTCTGATCCTTTGGAGGAAGTTTCTGTGGGTCCACTTCTCTTGTTCCCCATTTTCCTGTAGCACAGTTTCTGACCCCCACGATTCCCATGGATCGGATCTTGAGTAGGAACATTCGGTGTAGGATATGTAATCGACTGTGGAAGAATAAACACAGGGGAGGGAGGGGGGGCAACAAAAAAGAAACGAAGAAATTACCGGTTCGATCTATACAAAATCAGCATTGATTAAGCAACACTAGAAAATGAAAATTGAACAAGAAATTGTAACACTTTCAAAGCCTCATGTTAACATATTGATATGAGATTATTAATTGTATTTGTTAGAAATAGTTGAAATTATGAATGGAGTGTGCTATGAGATGGCATTTGCTAAGAGGTCAAGAGGAAGTATCCTAATAGTAACTGGATACAAATTATTTTATCTAATCAAGAAGAATAAAAACATACATGCTGTTGGTACATCCAGTCCCTATAGTTCCCCTGCTGTGCTTGTCTCATAGGAATCTGAAATTGCATTTTCATTTGACATGTGAATAAATAACAGAAACAGAGAATTATGATAATAAGAAACTAGTTACAGAATAAAACCAGAGAATTTCCTTACATATGTAGAAACGTTTTGCGGATAATTCTGTGTTGCAAAAGGGTACAGCAGGCTAACATTCCTACCAAAATGTGGATATATGATTGGCTGGCGTGGATTTATGTGTGTGACAGGATTTGAAGTAGGGCAAGGAGGGTAATCGTAATGGGGTAGACGGAATCGAAGGGAATGTACATCCCAGTTAGAAGGATACAGAGGTCGCACAGGGTATTGTGCATAGTAACTCTGCAATGCCCTGCGGCGTTCTTCCTTGCGCTGTGCCATAGCCACGTACAAAGGCCTTCCATGGAAAATGGTGGCTGTTGAAAAAGTATCTTAAATTTAGACCACTATGCCATAGGTTACCTATAGATATACAAAATTAGAAAGAGACAGGAAAATAAGCTTACCATTAAGCATATACAAAGCCTTGTTTGCTTCTTCGGGAGTGGAAAAGCATACAAAACCAAATCCTTTACTTGTGCCATTATCATAGCGCATCACTTTCGCTGAAGTAACTCGTCCACAGGCACTGAAATGTTCTTTCAATTTGTTGTCATCAATGGATACATCAAGATTCTTCACATACAGATTTGAAGCCTTCAACTTCTCAAGATTACTGCTGAGCATTTCCTTGTATTCACGTTTTAAGATCTCTTCCCTTTCTGCTTTCTTCTGAGCCCTTCCTACAAACAAATTCTTCGATCCTGAACCACAAGACAAAAATATTCATTAGTAAATTTGGTCTCTATATAAATTTATGGTCAAAACAGGGGAAACACAGATGAACAAGTTGGATGTTTACCTAGTAGTGAACCATTCAAGGCTTCCACAGCCTTCTTAGCCTCTTCTGCTGACTGAAAGTTGACGAAGCCAAAACCTCTAGACTTACCCTCAGCATCCTTCATGATGACGACATTGCAAACCTTACCAAATTCGGAGAACTTTTCTAGAAGGAGATTCTCTGTCAGATCTTCATCTAGATTTTTCACATACAAATTTGTGAATATGGGCTCTTCATTGATAGCATTCCTTTCGCTTTTCTTGACAAATTTTGACACATATCTAAATGGAGACCAAGGGGAAAAGCACACAAAGTTAATTGCAATGGCATCCTTTGAAATGATAGCATTATAAAAACCAACAAATGCAGAAACTATGGGGGATCCAGTGTCTAAAAGAGAACAAAGAGGATAAGAGGTCAAGAGAAACCAATTTCATTGAAAGTTCAATTTGGGAGAAACAGAAGTTTTCAAGCATAGAATCCAAAGTACCTCTGAAATTACTAATCAAGAAATGTAAATCAAATTGAAATTCTAACATTAATACTTCATCGTCTATTCATGGATACTCATATCAGAAACTTCAACTAGGCAATCAGTGAAATAAAGCAACCAGTATAGAAGGTAACTCAAATGGTTCAGGGAAGAATATATATATATATATATGCAAAAAATTTCTCAGATTCTGTTTCTTATGGAGACCTTTCTTAAGAAGGTTCAATAACCAAAATCCACACAAACAATCTCAAACAGCAATAGCCCAATAGGAAACAAATTAACGAAGCAAATTGTAACTGGTCTTTAAATAGGAAATTAACGAAACTATAAGAATTCCCAGTATTGTAAAAAACAATGACCCATTAAGAAATAATAGCTGAAACAAATAGAAAACCAAAAATTGTGGAAAACAGAAAAAGCAGAGAGAAGTAAAAACAGAGGACTCACAACTTCTTCCCGTCAAGCGTAGTATCATTGAGAGCCTTGAGAGCAGCCATGGCTGATTCCTCTGAATCAAACTGAATGAAACCAAAGCCTTTACTCTTCCCATTTTCTTCAGCTACCTTGCAAGAAACTATAGTGCCAAACTTGCAGAAAATGCCCTGCAAGCGAGTGCCATCGACAGAAGGGTCCAGATTCTTTACAAATAAATTGGCAACACCGGTCTTTCTTGGATGAGGATCTCTCTGAGACCACATTATCCTCATGGGTTTCCCTTTCAAATCAGTATGGTTCAGACAAGCCAAAGCCTTAGAAGCTGATCCAAACAGAGGAACAATATGCAAATTAAGCATAGGGAAATTAGAACTGAGAAAGAATCAAATGAAACAACAAGAATTTCACCATTAGAAATACAGAAACCAAGAAACAAAGAAAAACAAGCTCTCTTTCGTTCTTGAGAAAATTTTAAAATTGCAAGAAATCCAAATTTCAAATATTTTTATTTATTTATTATTTAGGACTTGAGAATACAGAAAAGCACCACTCAACAAAACCCTGAATCCAATGGTTGGCTTAGTTGTGCTGAGCTTTTCATTTCATTATAACAAAAGCAACACATAACATGAGACTCAAGTATTTTGTTTTCTTTTCCATCTACTTCATTATCTTAGCAACCAAAACGGAGGGTTATTGATTACAATCAAGTCAGAGAAACTAAACACAATGCGATTTCAAGGGCTGCGGAACAGAAAATACATTTCCTCATATGATGGAATCAAATCACAGGAAAAAAAAAAAAAAAAAAAAACCATTAAACGAGCAGCAAAAATAAGAAAAACACAAGTCACCATTAACAAGAAAGAACCCAAGAATATATATATATATATATATATGTATGAGTGTAGAAGAATGAAATTCACTCTTCCATATCATCTAAATGAAAGGCTTGCTATAGCTTTATATACCTGTATTGGGCCCTCCACCTAAAAGCTTAAGCTTTTAGGTGGGAATAGAAACTTAACATGGTATCAAAGCATTGGTTATTCACGTGACAAGGCCCGTTTAAGCCTGCACGTGAGGGGAAGTGTAGAAGAATAAAATTCACTCTGTCCCGTATCACCTAAATGAAAGGCTTGCTATAACTTTATATACTTGTACTGGGCCCTCCACCTAACAATGAGAGAGAGAAAGAGAGCAGAACAGAGCACAAAATTCCAAGTGAGTGTATTTACAGCACAGGAAACCATCGAAGACAGATTAAACATAACCCATTTCACAGACAAGAAAGATAATTAATAAGAACCCTAGCTACCATTAAGAAGTGAACTATACACCACAAGTCCACAAACCATTGATAAAGAGACCAAACATAACCCCTTTCACTGTCAAGAAAGATAACATCTATTCTGCAAATTACCCAAATCAACATTAACAAGACAAATACCAAGGAAGTGAGATAAATATATATAAAGATTCACAAATATAAGCACGGTGAGAAGAAACACAACCCATTTCAGAAACAAGATAAACAAGAATTAGGGAAGTCAGCGTTAACAAAACAAACCCAGAGTTAGAGAAAAGGAGAGAGAGAGAGAGAAAATATATACCATCAGAGGGAGAGCAGAAGTTGAGGTAGGCATAGAGAAGGGATTTGCCAGAGATAGAGTCTCTGCATAGACGAACAGAGGCTATAGAACCCATCTCACGAAACTTTTCTACGAGCTCCATCTCCGTCACTTCGGGGTCTAGGTCACCTACGTACAGTGACGTCTTCTGCATTGAATTATCCAGCGGTGGTTGTTGTTGTGGTGGCTCCGCCGGTGCTGGTGGTGGCGCTGTCATTTTGTTTCTTCAAATCCCGCGACTTAGTGAGAGAAACTTTTAGAGAGAGAGCAAGAAAGAGAGAGAGAGAAAGAGGGGACGCAATTTTGAGAGTTGCAACGAACGAGGATATCCGTACTCTTATATACAGGCATGTAGAGAGAGAGAGTGTGTGTGTGTTTGTTGTAACTGTCGTCTGCGCGAAGGGATGTCTCCATTGTACGGAATGTGAATGTGGAAACGGCAAGCGTACGAATGACCCTCAAGTGATGTACAGTTATTTTGAACACTCGCTGCTTGCAACAGACACCTGTTTGTTCGAGTGAATGTTAGTCTGCATATCAAGTGCAACGATGTCGTTTGATCTTATAATTTTTTAAACGGTAGCGTTCGGCTTTACTTGCCCAACCATAATCTTTTCCGTACACATTTGACGTAAAACAAAATAGATATTCGCTGCTGAGGCAGAAATAGACCGGTGCAATTGAGAAGAAGATTGAAACGCTGTCGTTTCGGCTCGGTAAGTTGATAGTTGCCTTTTGCACGTCACAACACCAGCTTCTCTTTCCCTTTCAGGACAAAAATAAAAATACTCAGCCTCTAGCAAAATGAACGTTTGTCCTCACTATACTTGCGTGACAGAAAGGCTCTGTTTGGTTAGGAAGAAAGCTCCCCTAGAAAGGTGCCTGAAAATGAGGGTTGCTAATATTTCACCTTTAATTATGGCTACAAGTCAAAATTTTATAAACTTTTTGGCCTTAGTACGTACCAGTGTTTCAAGAAGTAAAAGGCTTTAACTTCTTTTTTATTTTTGGGAATAGCATTAATTGATAATAGATGATCATGACATTTTTGTCGCGATTACTATTATTGAAAAATCTAGTATCAAAATTTTGGAATTGCCCTATTTTGGCCGGTGTTTGAATTTGCACGGAATCAAAAGGGAATTGAAATTAATATTATTATTGAAAACTTTATGAAACTTTGGAAATTCACTGAAATCTTTAGGAGAATGCTGCAAAGAGAATATCACTGACCCATTGGATAAAAGTACATGACAGAATTTGAATTTTGGAACCTCCCACAGTGAGTCTCCAATTAAAAAAGCTAGCAATTTATGGGGTAGAAGCAAGGCCATTAATTCCTAAAAGATCCAGAACAGGTTGCAGGGAATTTGGGTATGTTTGACTTGATGCTCTAAGCACTGTTTTGCATATCTGCCTCGCCATGGCATATAAAACAAAGCATTCTTAAAAGAAATGAAAAAAAATGAGCAGAAGGGGACAAGTATGACCTCTTTCAGATCTTGTTTTGTTTTCATCTTCCCAAAAGGGTTGGTTTGTTTGGGTCCATAAGGGAACTTTGATTGGAAATGAAAGCAAACTCTGCCCTTTTTTCTTTTATTTTATTTATTTATTTATTATTTTTTGGCTATTTTCATAACAAACGCCTGTGAAACCAAAACCCGTCAATGGGTCACTGGATTTTTATGTCTGTCAAACTGCATGTTACTCTTGCTATAGAAACGACTCAAGAGGGACCATATGATTTCCATGGATACATCTTCAGCTAAACCTAAACCAAAAGCTTAGACAAAAGCAACAAGTAACATTTGAAAGAAACAGAAGATGATTATATTCACAAACTTTGTCGCGATGAGATGGTTGTCTTGGCCTAATAGTAGCTTGTAACAATTATAGAACGGACAACATGCCTTTTCACAAAGCACAAAATTACAATGCCAACTGATGCGTATGAATATGCTTCCTTATTCTGTAAAATTAGCGCCTTCACTGAATCCTAACAACTAATATGTTACATAGGGGCATTGACTAAGAAGTCCTTAAACACTAACACTTTTGAAGGAGTTTGAAATCCAAATTTCATCAATATAAAAAGGCAATGAGGTGACAAAAATGTCAATAGATATTACAAGATTTGGATTTCTTGTGTAACCTTGGTGTTCCACCACGAGAGTCCCTCAAAACTTCTGCATATTTCACCAATTCAGATTTTTGAACAGAATCCAAGTCCTGATCAGATTGATTTTCTTGGAGTGAATCCATAACACCATCCCCGCCTAAAATGTTTTGCTTATAATATCCTGAGGATCCCGCATCGCTATTTCTGCGAAAACTTCCAAAAGCCTTGGTATCTTCTCTGTTTAGGCTCCTTAATTTTTGGATATCCGGAGAAGGTCCCAATGAAATTTGAGATAGAGGTGTGAATGCATTACTTGCCCTACCAATGCTGGCATCAATTCCTGTTGAAATACTTGAACAGCCAAATGGTGACTCACAAGAATATGTGCGTGTCATTTCTTCAAGAGATGCAGTTTTGTCCGGTGATGAAACATGGTCGTGTTGATGGCTGTCTTTTCCATGTAGAAGTCTTCTGAGCTTGGCGAAAAACTTTGTTTTGCTCGAAGTTTTGGTTCTATTAGCTGCTGAAGTATCAACAGGTGAATCATCAAACTCGCCAATGTATGTAAAAGAAGCTTGGGAGGATGACCACTGGTCAGAATCAAAATCCATAGGGCTGATTCCCCTTTCCCCCATCCCTTCTGTATTTGCATATTCAAGTATTAACTGCTTGGCTTTCTCCTCCGATTTTGGGCTTAAAGTTTTGCTTAGATCCTTTGCAACTGTTTTACCAGGTGGAGGCTGATAATTCCTCAGTTCATATCGTAAGCAAGCATTAATCCATCTGAGATAGACTAATTCTTCAACATCAGTGCACCTATCTGCTTGGAGTTGCTCAATTTCCTTTGATAAATCTTCATTTTCTTGCCTCAATCGGTGGATCATCCCCTGTGATGCTTTTGCCTACAACACGACATACACAGGGATCCGAAATGTAAGAAATGGGATTTAAAAAAAAAAGAAAAGACAGGGGTAAATGATTAACCTTGGGCGAACCAATTACCTCAGGACTGTCCAAAACAGAAGTAGCAAGGATTTGGGTAGACTCCAACCTCCGAGCCAATTCAGAATTTTCCAGCAGCAAACTCGAATTAGACTTCCTCAATTCCTCTGCCTCACCCTGTAACTCCTTAAGCCTTTGCAGCTTAAACAGAACATCTGGATCACTTGCAGCAGCCTTCTGTTCCTGTTCTTGTAACTTTGTGACTCTTTTCTTAAGACTTAAGATCTGTTCCTTGTTCTGTTCGGCTTCAGACCTAAGTTTTTTCTTCAGAATCTTAATTTTTGCCTTTGCAGCTTCAAGCTCCGCCGTGACTTTCGTGTAATCTGCCACTTGTGCTTCTAGTCTTCGATTATCTGCCTGCAAGGACTCTATCTTGAGAGTGAAAAGTTTGGCCTCCATATTGTTTATCTTCAATCGGTTTTGGAGCTCCATGACAGCTGTTTCTTGCTCCTTGAGGCCATAATACTCGAGCAATTGGACCTCAAGATTCCTCTCCCTCTCTCGAAGGATTCGAACCATGTTCCTCAGCTGCTTGATCTCTTGCTCATAATCATAATCATCCTTGTCAGAACTTCTAAATGCTTTCGGCGTTTCTACATCTTTCCTAGTAGAAATTGCAGCAACAGTAGCAGAAAAATCATATTCCTTTACGAGATCATTAAACTCTGGCAAAAGGTACCCATCTTTATCTCCACTATGTATGCTACTTGGCGAGAGACCAACCAAGGAATTATCAACAGTGATCTTTGGAATATATGTCTCTTCCTGCAGGAGAAACCAAAACTAAGAAAATATTAATGTCTGGTTCACCAAATACTACAATCAAGCAGGACCATATATAAACCCATTGGTTTGGTCAATGTCACTAGTACCAAATTCACCTCGTTTGCAATCAAACTTAATTCCCAAGGCTCACAATATTTTCTTGGTAGATTTAATGGATTTGTTCACTTAATCCCCTACATTTACTCCCAACTAATAGGTATTTTAGCAAACATAGAATGATCAAGGAAGAAATAAGGATGTTCCCTGTTGGTCTAGATTGCTGAGAAATTGTAGATAAATAATTGAAAACTTGGAATGCTATAAAAGATTTGAATTATATTGGCCATTGTAGTTTCCAATTTTTTTTTCTTTTCCTAAGATATCTCCCCAGCCAAACAGATCACTTCTATTTTGCTAATAACCCATGACAAAAAGGAATAGAAATTTGAAGTTCAACAATTTTTGTTGTTCATTTCTATTAAAATAAATCACTCAATAATTGTACAAGATTTGATTGAATAGATTATTTATCTTTTTGTGAAACAAAACAACAAAAATTATGAAAATCACTCGATGTTTTTTTTATTTTTTTTTTCACTACAGTTTCTCAGCAATCAAAAAGAGCATAAGGTAATTAGCACCAATCAAAAGAACCCACAAATTTAAAGGAAAATTTTAAAAATTGGAAGAACAATGAAATCATCTTGAATCTAACACATATCCACGAAATAATACCACAAAAATGAATTAATTAAGAAGGCTAAACACAAAAATTATACGGAGAAATTTGAATTTGTACTCTGAAATAATCTCACATATTTTTCTGAAGTAATTGAAGCACTATGGCAAGAACTGGGTGTTGTCTGCGAGGAATGAATATCATCTTTGAGCATAGTTTTTCCTCCTACTGAATCAACTTCATTCTTATAATCTGAATATCACAACATGGACCAAAAATCAAAACCCAGATGAAAATTAATTCAGGGAAGCTTAATATAAGGTGAAAACAGAACCTGAAGAGTGAGAAGAGGGAGGACGCGGCTGGGAAGGTCTGATCCGTCTGGTTCTGATGCGAGAATACATAAACCCAGCAAAAGAGAGAACTACAGCCACCCCAAATTTTAACAGAAGTGGTTTTATGTATCTCTGCTCTCTCACCATCATAACCATATACCCCTAATTGTATGTATATTCATCAACCCATGTATATATACAGTGAGAAAGAGAAAGAGAGAAATTCTAGGTCCTCTTCTTCTTCATCATCCATCTACATGCCCAAAAACAGTGGATTTCAGATTACCCATCTTAGATTAAAAAAAAAAAAATTCAAATACAAGCGTAACGCTTTTAGAGTTTATATGTTGATTTTAAAATATACACACATGCGCACATATATATAAATAAATGCCCAAAAAACAAAGAAAAAACATGAGATCAATCGAAATAAGCAAAACCCTTCTGAATATGCCCCCAAAACAAAAGAATCCAGACGACCCATCTGAGATTAATCAGTAACGAAAAAACCCTTTCCAGTTAACGTTAATTTATGTAGAGAGAAATACCCTGATTAGAGCGTTTTCAGAGGCATTCAAATAATGGGGATAAAGAGCTGCAACAGCGGAAAATCAAACCAGCAAGCAATCCAGGGAGAGAGAAATGTGATTGATTTGGGAAAGGTTTTGGTGCTGTTCTTATTCTGTTCCAATGGTGCGGTTGCATCTTACACACATCTTCTTTAATCTTTATTAACAAAAAGTCTTCAAAAGACTGCACTCTGGCATTGATTTTTGTCTTACATCACATGTTTCATGTCTTAATTGAAACATTAAATCACGAGAGAGAGTTAGGCGTGTGAGTGAGACACACGGAAGGACAGAATCGGATTCTTGTTCCAAGTCGGCAATCAAAGGAAATGGTGAGAAAATTAGAGAGAAATAATTAAAATTCACTGTAATTTAGTGTTTTTTAATTTTAGATAGGATTTGTTTGGAAATAATGGACACCCTATTTAACCGCTTCGTCTCCCTATCTATCCTCCATTTCTCTATCTTAGATGGGTGAGAGTTGGATATTGAGTTAGGATAAGTCCATATGGAATCAAACCTATCAGTCCAGATGAAACTTCCACATTAATGTATACTTCCACTTGAATATAAGGGTGGGCGTGGCTGGCCTGCAGGCCGGCCACTTTTTAGTTCTTTTTTTGTTAGGCCTCGGCAGGATTTGACCAATTTTAAACCTAATCCTGCCAATTAATGCCCATCCCTACTCTTTATGATCACCAATGATCAAATCCTCTCTCTTTCTTTTTACAACTCTCCCTTAATAAAAACTAGCCACCGCGCACAAGCGATGCGTGTGCAACGCGATGCCATTTAAAATTAAAAAAATTTCAAGTCCATTTAATAATTTAAAAGTGTGTGCATCATCATCTCAAAACTATCTACCAAGTATATCTATATTCATTTAAAGTCATTCATTATGTTGCCCATGATAAGATATGATAATCTTCTAACAAATTTTTTTTTTTTTTCCTTTTTTTTTTTTTCTTTTTTTTGGTGAAAATTACATTATATAAAAAAAAATTGCAACTTTAAGTACAGTTAGTATGATCCTAATTGTAAATCTTAAATTTGATTAAGTAACCAAAGGAAATAATATAAAATCTATATATAGTACAAATAAAAAATTTTATGGAAATCAAATATTTAAAATTTATTTATGTTATTTTCAGATTTTTGTAGTTTGTGTTTTTATTTTATGTTTCTAGCTTTTCATAGGATTGAAATAATCATATTTGAGTCCCTATAGGATACTATAATTGATATAGTGAATTCAGGTTGTTATTAGGCTTTGATGAAGCATTTAAATAGGCAATTAAATATTTAGAATTTATTTATGTTATTTTCGGATTTTAGAAGTTTATGTTTTTATTATAATGTTTCTAGCTATTTTTAGGGTTGGAATAATTAAATTTGAGTCCCTATAGTATATTATAATTCGTATAATTTCTTAATTAATAGTAGTGGTCTTATTAAATAATTTATAAAGATTTAGTGTCTTATTCTATTTCTTTATTGATCCTAATAGTAATTTAGGCTTAGATTTAATATGTTAAAAATGAGTATAATATATTAATCTATAATAATAGTCATATTAGGCAACTAATATTTTTTGTATTTTTTGGATTTAATTAGTTTATTTTTATATTTTATTATTTGCAGTTTTTTTTAGGATTGAAATAGTAAAATTTTAGTCACTCTAGGATACCATAATTGATAGAGCTAATTTATGAAAGATTTATACTTGTTATTGGGCTTTGATGAAGCACTTAAATTTCACATAAATTTCTTTAAAAAAATATACGATATATTAATTTTATTTATATTTTTAAAATTTTATTAGTTTATGATAAATGTATATTTAAAAAATAAATATAATTGATAGAGAGTT